>JBBPSI010000306.1:0-25997 GCA_038093515.1 Butyriboletus loyo
ATAACAACATCCTCATCAAACTGAACGACCGCTGGAAAGCCGCCTTCATCACCCCTCAGGGCCTGTTCGAGCCCACTGTGATGTTCTTCAGGCTCTGCAACTCTCCCGCCACGTTCCAGGCCCTCATGGACCACATTTTCGGCGACCTCATGGCAGAGGGTTGGCTGATCATCTACATGGACGATCTCTTGATTCATTCTGCCACCTCTGCGGAACACGAAGCCCGTACGATCCGCGTCCTGGAAAGACTCAGAGAGCACAAGCTGTTTCTCAAACTGGAAAAATGTTCGTTCGATGCCGAGGAAGTCGAATACCTCGGGATGATGGTCCGGGAAGGACAGGTCAAAATGGACCCCACCAAGTTAAAAGCCATTCGTGAATGGAACCCACCAACCTCGGTGAAGGCAGTCAGGTCCTTCATTGGGTTCTGCAATTTCTACAGGAGATTTATTCAGGACTTCTCTCATATCGCGAAGCCGCTGCACGACCTGACTAAGAAGAACTCCCCCTGGGCCTGGACCCTGCCTGTGAAACCGCGTTCCAGGCAATAAAACAGTCGTTCTTAAGGCAGCCCGTCCTCTCCATGCCCGATGTCACAAAGCCGTTCGCCGTCATGACGGACACCTCCCTCACTGCTACCGGAGCAGTACTCATGCAAAAGGATGTCAACGGCGACCTGCATCCCTGCGCCTACCTCTCAAAGATGCTCTCGCCCGCAGAGCGTAACTACGACATCTACGATCGAGAACTACTCGCGGTCATTCACGCACTCGAAGAATGGCGACACTACCTACGAGGTACTGGTCACCAAGTAGAGGTTCTCACCGACCACAAGAACCTCACGTATTTCCGCCAACCAAATAAGTTGTCTCGCCAGCAAGCCCGCTGGCTAATGTTTTTGCAGGATTTCGACCTGCATTTCCACCACATCCCCGGAACTCAAATGGGCCCTGCTGACGCCCTGTCCCGACGAGACGACGTAGACACTTCCGCTGACAACCAGGAGGTCACCCTCCTTCCCGAAAACCTCTTCACCCGAAAAATTGATGTCGCTCTCGCTGAGAAAATTGCTGCCTCTACCCCCAATGATCCAATGATCAAGCGGTGCATGCAGGCTCTTTACGAAGACTCCCCCCTTTTCCCTAAAATGAATGCAGGGGATTGGGACTTCGATGGTAAAGAACTGTATTTCCGCAAGAAGCGGTATATCCCTGAGGCCGCACGCATCGACCTCGTCCAATCCTTACATGAGAGTCCGGCTGGTGGTCATGGCGGTATCTTTCACACCCAGAACCTGGTGCAACGGGATTATTGGTGGCCAGGCATGGCTAATCTTGTCCGACGTTTCGTCTCCGGTTGCGCTACGTGCCAAGCGCATAAGGTTAATACTCACCCCACCATACCCCCTCTCACCCCTCTGGCCAGCGTGGCCTCTCGTCCTTTTGAACAGGTCTCGGTCGACCTCATCACCAGCCTCCCTCCCTCTTTGGGTTATGATTCAGTCATGGTCGTGGTAGACCATGGGCTTACGAAGGGGGTAATTTATTCCCCTTGCAACAAAGATATCGATGCAGCAGGAGTCACCAGGTTATTTTTCAAAACCGTCTTCCTTCGTTTCGGCCTACACTCCCGCTGCATCTCAGACAGAGGCCCACAGTTCGCATCCGCTTTCGCTAGAGAACTTGCGAGACTCCTCGATTACGATCTCGCCCTCTCCTCCACATATCACCCACAGACCGATGGTGAAACAGAGCGAGTCAACCAGGAACTAGAAACGTATCTGCGGATCTTCTGCGACAGTCACCCGGAACGATGGGCTGAACTACTCCCTATGGCCGAATTCTCTCACAATTCCATGACCCATTCGTCGACCAACGTGACCCCCTTCTCCCTGATGGTCAGGTACAAGCCGAGGTCTTATCCTCCAATTGGAAAGACTTTCCTCCCCGCTCTCGGAACTCATGGGAGCCCAAACTGAGGCCCTAGAAGCCCACAGAAAGGCACGACGATTGATGAAGGAACAGATCTCTTCCAAGTTCCGGCCATGGAAGACAGGAGATAAGGTTTGGCTCGAAGGGCGCAACCTGAGACTCAGGTACCCGTCGAAGAAGCTCGCCCCTAGATGGGAAGGACCATTCGAGATCGCACAGGTTGTATCCCCTGTGGCATATAGACTCTGATTGCCGCCGACCTGGAAGATCCATGACATCTTCCATGCGTCATTGCTGACCCCTTATCGCGAAACTACGGAACATGGTCCGAATTTCACAAACCCTCCGCCGGAAGAAATAGACGGAGATGAAGAGTATGAGATCGATCGGATCTTGTCCCATCGTGGCTCAAAGGGACGCCGTCAGTTCTTGGTGTCCTGGAAAGGATACTCCGCAGCGGAAAACACATGGGAACCAAACGGGAACCTGGTCCATGCGCAGGCCTTGCTCAAGGCTTATAAGCTGCGCCACCCGAAGGATTTTCCCTCCCCATCTTCGCAGTAAAATCGAAAATGGCCGTTCCACCCACAGAAAACAATGCTCCCCTGCCCCAGCAGCCTCCCGTCCGCTCCTCTCGTCTCCCAGTTTCCTCCTGTCGCGTCCTTTATGCCGCAGTCCTCGAAAACCCCGTCGCTACGTATGCTCTCGAGCAGCGTATGGATTTTACTGGAGACTACGCTCTCCGCACCCTCACTTCACTCTATCGCTCATATGCCCTAGCCCTAGCCCGCACTGTCCACACCTGCCTCTGCCCTGACAACCAACCGCCGGTATACTCCACCGCCCTAGAGACCTCCTTGATGGAGGCTAGGGGGTACACCCTGGATATTCTTCACACAGAAGGGTTTGGGTATGTCATGGACCAGCTCCTCCCGGGTATTCTAGCCCCCGTCCTGCGCCCCATCCTCGTTGCTCTCGCTCCTAGAGAAAGAGAGTTTTATTTTCAGTCCAATGATAGGATTGAGTTTCTTCGCCCCACCGCTTGTGGCCCCAATCCCCCTCCTCGTCCTGCCGCGGAAGGATCTCCTCCACCACTACCTGTTCCTGCGCCATCCACAAGAGATTCTCCTGCAACCACTCTGGTAGCAGATTCATCCTGTGAAACCACCGGAGAATTGTTGGAGTCCTTTCGGACCGACATTGACAAGCCCCAGGTCGCTCATCGACACTCCCCTCTACCGCCTAGAACTGTGCGTCGCCAACCTCACCAGACGCTTCTCCAGGTTGGATCTGTCCCGGGATCAGTCACTCTCACCGCCGCAGGAAGAAGGATCGCAAATAGGGCCTTCCGTTCCGTCACGCCCCAACCGTCCACCCGTCGTGGAACCCCCACTATCCAACTCATCCCTCGAGTCACCACCCCCGCCGCAGCAGTGGCTAGTACTGCCAACTCCTCGTATGGAGCCCCGCCCCCCTACCTCGCCAATCACGGGACTCGTGATGCCCCCATCGTCCTCGATGACAGATCCCCTGTCGGCAGCCCTCACCCTGCTCGACCTCGCCTCATCTGCCCACAACTTTGCTTCGAATGCGGCACCATCGGTCACTTTCGAAGGGAGTGTCCCAACTACACTTGTCCCTTCTGTCACCGCATTGCCCCGGGTCATATTCAGGAGTTTTACCCCGAACGCATATGTGGCCTCTGCGGAGCCATTGGCCATATCGTCGCCAATTGTACCTTTCGGGACAACGTCTGGGCAGACTTCAATGCCGATGATGCTTACGACTACGACTTCAATGAGGGGGCGTCTCAGTGAAGGGAATTTTCAAGTTGTGGAGTCGGAGTCTCCACCATGGGAAGGGGGTAATGTTATGGTAGTGGTCTACTTTTTCTCTCCATTACCGTTGGGACTGTTACATTCACCTAGCCTCTTGCTAGTTCCTTTAGAACGATACAACTAGTTCGCTTAGTCATCACTTCTCGCGCACGGACGTGCTTTCTTTCATACTCCAGAATCTTCTGGAATATTCCTTCCACATTTGTAGTTTCCTTCTCGCGTCTCAATTAGGAACATGGTCTGTGCGCAGACCCCAGTAGTATAAAGACCCAAGTCTTTACACCATGTACGCTATCTAGTTCTACACAGTCACCTGCTAGCAATTAGTTCTCCTCCAGACTCTTAGTGTGCGCACTAAGACATAGTCTGAGACCCAGTCCGAGAATCGTCTCCAGAGTCCTGAGGCTACTCCAGAGTGCCTCCTCGTTGTTCTAGTTGTTAGCGCCCAGCGTAACAATAAGGAGCAAGGCTCAACTTAGAGATATCGCAGTAGTGATGATAGAACTGAAAGATCTGGAGAAAAGCGACAAGCCATAAGGGCTGTCTTATATACAGTACATGAGTGTTTGTACTTATGTTCTGTATAGTACCTTTATAAGGTATAGTATGAAATACATGACGATATGATAGAGATAAGAGATAAGACTAAGCATATCGTCCAATAGCATAATAAGAGCTATTTGTAATGTGATAAGCGTGACTAGGTCTAGACAATGATGTCATATAGACCAGTCTAGAAACGTAGTGGCTGTAAGTGAAATACAGAAATAGAACACTACCGTTTCAACAAACGACTACAACAGCGACTATCTTGATAGAACCCCCCATGTCTCTCGCTCCCCATCCCCACCATACTATCCACCTGCACCCTTCCCCATTGACAATGAGAACGACATGTCTAGTGAAAGAAAAAACATCGTCCCCAGAGACTTCTCTGGGTTGAACGAGGACGCCTCCCAATGGCTCCTCACCATGCAGACCTACTTCGACATGAACCAAACTGCATTCCCCGATGACAAGTCGAAAATTGGAGCCCTCCTCACCAAGATGAGTGAAGGAAAAGGAAAAATGTTCTCAGAAGGCTGGATGGCCCTCGCCCTTGACGGAAACCCCACCGAGCACCAAAAAGAATTCAAGACGGTCTGCGAGGACTTTCAAAGAGTCTTCCACCCCTTTGACATAGGAGAAAGTGCCCGAATTGATCTGGGGAACCTTACCCAGAACAAAGCCAATTGCAAGGATGGCTATGACACCTATGTCACAGAATTCCAGCTCCTCGCAGCCAAGTCCAGGATCATTAACAAAACAGTGCTCATTGAATGGTTCATTTGCGGCCTTGACCCCCGCCTCGCCGAAGCGGTTCTTTCATGCGAGAAAGTCCCCACCACTCTCGCCAGCTGGGCTGACAAAACATCCACCTTCCATGCCCAACATAAGAGAATCGACAACCTCCGCACAGGGAAATACTACATTCCCACCTTCTCTTCCTCTTTCAAGCCCTCGTCTGGCAGAAGAGACCCCAACGCCATGGATGTGGATGCCATCCAACTTACTCCTGTACAACGTGTGGAGTACATGAAGCAGAACAAGTGTTTCATCTGCCACCAAGTTGGCTGCTGCTCTACCAATCATCCATGCCCTCCACATAATGGACAGAACTCCCACGGACCACCTCCTTGTCCCCCTTGCAACCCTCAGCGTGCATGTGCCACCATTGTCACTCCCCCCAAACCAAAGCCCTCCCCACTCATTGACTACCTGTCTGAGTTGAAAGGTTGAGGCACCCAGCAGGATGACGTCCTGAATGTACTCAAGGCTTGCTTCAATGATGAAGAAGAAAGGTTGCCTGTTGCGGCAAGCAAAGTGGCCGAAGCATGGCCAAAGGATTTTTAGAAGAGAGGGAAGTTTCAACGTCTTCTCCTCTCCATACTCTCACCCCTGTAGTTTTATCAAACCCCCATGCACAATCTATTCAAGTCCCAGTGTCAATTTTCATGCATGAAGGGGGACAAATCATCGACACATTCGCCCTGGTGGACAGTGGTGCAAGCAGATGCTTCATAGACCGTGATCTAGTGAAGCAAAAGAGATTGCCGATGGAACGACTACCCAAGCCACTCTGTGTGCAGAACGTGGATGGGTCTAACAACCAAGGAGGAGTCATACGACACAAGGTCACCATCTCCATCAGGATCGGAGAAACCGAGGAGGAACGGAGTTTCCTGGTCCTCAACATTGGAAAAGAAAACATGATTCTGGGCTTACCATGGCTGAGAGAAGCCAACCTGGTAATAGATTGGGCCACCGGCCATATCGATCTCCCAGATCAAATAAAGAAGCCCCAACACAACTTTCCTCAGGCAATCGCTCAGCGTTACCTAGTATGGTACCTGGACTTGGACCCAGACTCCAAGATCGCCAAGCTCTGGAAGAAGCAAGTAGATGCTTCAGCAAGGGAAGCTTACCCTGTCAGAAAAGCAACCATCGCCACCGAAATTGCCGCCCAAGTCGTCAAGGAGAAGGCAGTCCTCCCAACCCCATTCAAGTCCTTCGCAGATGTTTTCGACAAGAAAAACACTGAGGAACTACCCCTGTCCTGGTCTTTCGACCACGCCATCGACTTAGACAAAGACTTCATACCCAAAGTCGCTAAAGCCTACCCTCTGAACCCAAAGGAGTCAGAGGCGTGCAAAGCCTTCATCGAGGAACACCTCAAATCAGGAAAGATCACCCTGTCCAAATCCCCTCAGGCAGCTCCCTTCTTTTTCGTATCCAAGAAGGATGGCTTGTTACGCCCCTGCCAGGACTACCGATACCTGAACTCGCACACTGTCAAAAATACCTATCCCTTACCCCTCATCTCCGACCTCGTTGACTGTCTCAAAGGGTTGAAGATTTTCACCAAGATGGATATCCGTTGAGGATACAACAATGTCCTGATCAAGCCGAACGACCATTGGAAAGCGGCCTTCATTACTCCCCAAGGGTTGTTTGAACCCATGGTGATGTTCTTCGGGCTTTGTAACTCCCCTGCTACGTTCCAGGCCTTAATGGACCATATCTTCGGCGATCTCATGGCTGAAGGGTGGTTGATCATCTACATGGACGACCTCCTAATCCATTCCGCTACCACCACTGAACACAAAGCACGGATGATCCAAGTCTTGGAGAGGCTTCGGGAGCATAAACTGTTCCTCAAACTGGAAAAATGTTTGTTCGACGCCAAGGAAGTAGAATACCTCAGGATGATGGTCCGAGAAGGACAGATCAAGATGGACCCCACCAAGTTAAAAGCGATTCGCGAATGGAACCCCCCTACCTCGGTAAAGGCAGTCAGATCCTTCATTGGATTCTGCAACTTCTATTGAAGGTTCATTCAGGATTTCTCCCACATTGCAAAACCTCTCCACAACTTGACTAAGAAAAGCTCCCCATGGGTGTGGACCCCGGCTTGCAAACAAGCGTTCCAAGCAATCAAACAATCTTTCTTATGCCAACCCGTTCTCTCCATGCCTGACGTCGCAAAACTGTTTGCTGTTATGATGGACGCCTCTCTCCCCACCATGGGAGCGGTACCCATGCAGAAGGATGTCAACAGTGACCTACATCCTTGCGCTTACCTGTCAAAGATGCTCTCACCTGCAGAGCACAATTATGATATCTATGATCGCGAGCTGCTTGTGGTCATTCATGCCTTGAAAGAGTGGCACCATTACTTCTGCGGAACCGGCCACCAGGTGGAGATTCTTACCGATCACAAAAATCTCACCTACTTCCGCCAGCCTAATAAGCTATCCCGCCAACAAGCGCATTGGCTGATGTTCCTGCAGGATTTTGACCTGCAGTTCCACCACATCCCCGGTACCCAGATGGGCCCTGCAGACACCCTGTCGCAACAGGATGACATCAATACTTCCGCTGATAACCAGGAAGTCACTCTCCTCCCCGATAACCTGTTCATCCAGAAGATTGACCTGGCCCTTGCAGAGAAGATTGCCACCTCCTCCTCTAGCAACCCCATGATTAAATGGTGCATGCAGGCACTGTACGAGGACTCGCCCCTCTTTCCCAAAATGAATGCTGGTGATTGGGATTTTGACAGCAAGGACCTGTATTTTCGCAAGAAACGGTACATCCCTGAGGCTGCACGCGTTGACCTCATACGTTCCTTGCATGAAAGCCCCGCTGGCAGTCATGGTGGGATCTTCCACACCCAAAACCTGGTGCAAAGGGATTATTGGTGGCCAGGCATGGCCAATCTCATCCACTGCTTCGTCTCTGGCTGTGCCATCTGCCAAGCACACAAGGTTTATACCCATCCAACTGTTCCCCCCCTCACTCCTCTGGCCAGTGTGGCCTCTCGTCCCTTCGAGCAGATCTCTGTCAACCTCATCACCGGTCTTCCTCCCTCTTTCGGATATGATTCTGTTATGGTTGTGGTAGACCATGGGCTTATGAAGGGGGTAATTTATTCCCCTTGCCACAAGGACATTGATGCAGCAGGAGTTGCCAGACTATTTTTCAAAACTGTCTTTCTCCGATTCAGCCTCCACTCTCGATGCATCTCCGACCAAGGTCCTCAATTCGCATCCACCTTTGCAGGAGAACTCGCAAGACTCCTAGACTATGACCTTGCTCTCTCCTCTGCATACCATCCACAAACTGACAGAGAAACTGAATGAGTCAATCAAGAACTGGAAACGTACTTGAGGATCTTCTGCAATGGTCACCCAGAACGATGGACCAAACTACTTCCAATGGCCAAGTTCTCCCACAACTCGATGACCCACTCGTTGACAAATGTGACTCCCTTCTCGCTAATGGTCAGCTATGAACCAAGGTCTTATCCTCCAATTGGAAAGACATTCCTCCCCGCCCTTGAGTCTAGACTCTCTGAACTAACGGGAGCCTGAACGGAAGCCCTGGAAGCCCACGAGAAGGCATGACACTTGATGAAGGAACGGATCTCCTCCAAGTTCTGCCCGTGGAAAACTGGAGATAAGGTTTGGTTAGAAGGGCGCAATCTGAAACTCAGGTACCCATCGAAAAAGCTTGCCCCAAGATGGGAGGGACCATTCAAGATCGCACAGGTTATCTCCCCTGTGGCATACAAGCTCCGACTACTGCCGACCTGGAGGATCCATGACGTCTTCCACACATCCCTCCTAACTCCTTATTGCGAAACAGCAGAACATGGCCCAAACTTTACTAATCCCCCTCCAGAAGAGATAGACAGAGATGAAGAGTATGAGATTGATCAGATCTTATCTCATCGTGGATCCAAGGGACGCTGCCAATTCCTTGTGTCCTGGAAAGGATACTCCGCAGCAGAGAATACCTGGGAGCCAAATGGAAACTTGGTCCATGCGCAGGCCCTGCTCAAGGCTTATAAGCTGCGCCACCCCAAGGATTTTCCCTCCCCATCTTCTCAGTAAAACAACCAAGATGGCTATTCCCCCTGCAGAAAACAACACTCCCCTTCCACCTCAACCCCCCGTCTGCTCATCTCGACTTCCAGTTGCCTCCCACTGTGTCCTCTACGCCGCTGTGCTAGAAAATCCCATCGCTACATATGCTCTCGAGCAACGTATGGATTTCACAGGAGACTATGTCCTCCGTACTCTCACTTCCCTTTACTGCTCCTACACCCTCACCCGCACTGTCCATACCCGCCTCTGCCCTGACAACCAACCCCCGTCTATGCTGCTGCCCTCGAGTCCTCCCTGATGGAGGCTAGGGGATATACCCTAGACATTCTCCATGCAGAGGGGTTTGGTTACGTTGTTGACCAACTCCTGCCAGGTATTCTGGCCCCCATCTGTCATCCCATTCTCATGGCTCTTGCTCCTAGGGAGTGAGAGTTCTACCTCCACTCCGCTGACCATATCGGCTACCTCCGCCCCTCCGCTCGTGGCCCCAATCCTGTGCCTCGTCCTCCCACGGCAGGATCTCCTCCGCCTGTACCTGTTCCAGCACCATCCGCTCAAGAGTCTCCTGCAACCACACTGGTAGCAGACTCGTTCCGTGAGACCACCAGGGAGTCCCTCGAGTCCTTTCGGACTGATGTCGATGAGCCCCAGGTCGCTCATCGACACTCCCCCCTACTGCCTCACACAGTGCGTCACCAACCTCGCCAGGTGCTTCTCCAGGCTGGATCTATCCCAGGATTGGTCACCCTCACCGCCGCAGGACAAAGAATCACTAACAGAGCTGTACGCTCCGTCACCCCCCAACCACCCACTCGATGTGGAACCCCCACCATCCAGCTCATCCCCAGAATCTCCTCCCCCCTCGCCGCAGCTGGTAGTTCTAACAACTCCTCATATGGACCCCCACCTCCCTATCTCGCCAACCAGGGCACTCATGATTCCCCTATCGTCTTGGATGACAGATCCCCTGATACCAGCCCACACCCTGCTCAACCTCACCTTGTCTGCCCACAACTTTACTTTGAGTGCGGGACAGTCGGCCACTTTAATTGGGACTGCCCCAACTACACCTGTCCCTTCTGTCACCAGATCGCCCCCATCATATTCAGGAGTTTTGCCCAGCACGTGTCTGCGGCCTCTGTGGTGCCATTGGCCATATTGTCGCCAATTGCACCTTTAGGAAGGACATTTGGGGAGATGTCTCTGCCGATGATGCTTACAACAATGACTTCAATGAGGGCATATCTCAGTGAGGGGAGTTTTCAAGTAGTGGAGTTGGAGTCTCCACCATGGGAAGGGGGTAATGTTATGGTAGTGGTCTACTTTTTCTCTCCATTACTGTTGGGACTACTGTTTTCTCCTAGCATTCTGCTAGTTCCCTTTGAATGGTATAAACCATTCTAGCTTAGTCATCACTTCCCGTGCACGGACACCATTTCCTTCATACTCCAGAAGTATCTAGAGTATTCCGTCCTCTTTTGTCTTTACAACTCATACGATCCGATCGGGACATGGTCTGTGTGCAGACCATAGTAGTATATAAAACCTACCTCTGTACAGTAGCACCCCATCTAGTTCTACGCAGTTCACTGCTAGCAATTAGTTTCCACTCCAGACTCTTAGTGTGCGCACTAAGACATAGTCTGAGACCCATCTGAGAATCGTCTCAAGAGTCCTGCGGCTACTCCAGAGTGCCACCTCAAAGTTCTAGTTGTTAGCGCCCAGCATAACAGGAACTTGATGTCGTAATCCTGTAGATACATCATCCATCTGGCCTGTCGTCATGACAGCTTGTTCAGCTGATGGAAGTACATCAGATTCTTATGGTTGGTTAGTATCGTTACGGGATGACCAGTCCCCCTTAGGTAGTGATGCCATTCTTTGAGGGCGTGGATGACAGCCAGAAGTTCCCTGTCATATATGTTGTAGTTACGCTCTGCTGGGGAGAGCGTTTTCGAGAGATAGGCACATGGGTGAAGATTGCGATTGCCGTCATTTTGCATCAGTACCGCTCCCATTGCTGTGAGAGAAGCATCTGTCATGACCTTAAACTCCTTGGTAGTGTCTGGCATCGCCAGGACAGGCTGCTGTAGGAAGATCTCCTTGATCTTCAGAAAAGTGTTTTCGTGTTCAGGGGTCCATTCCCATTTCGTGGTTTTCTTCGTCAGATCATGAAGAGGCCGAGATATCACTGAGAAATTTGCTATAAAGTGGCGATAGAAGTTGCAAAATCCGATAAACGATCAGACTCCTTTGACTGAGGTTGGTGATACTGTAACAATCTTGAATCAATAGAAGCAAAAATCCTCAAGGCTCAATTCAACTCAGTCAAGCAGTTCAAAGCCTTAATCAAGAACCAAATCTGGGATTATGACTTCCACCCCAGAACTCTAGTACTCATCTGGAATACCCATGTCAAGAAGGAGTTGAACCACAAAACAAAGCCAAGATACTTAGGACCAATGGTCATTCTTTGCAGGATGACTGGCAGTCCGTATATCCTGGCAGAGTTGGATGGGTCAATTTCAAGACTGCATTATGCAGCATTCTGATTACTCCCTTATCATCCGAGAACTACCCTCTTACCATTGGTTATAGGGGTATTCAACCAACACACTGATGATCTCACCCCTCAAGAAGAAATAGAGGATGGTAAGCTGGTAGAAGATGAACCAGCTTGTCTTGACCTCAAATAACCATGTTCTGTGAATCCATTCCACCCTGGGATTTGTCTGGAGATCTGTTTAACCCTGGGATTCATTCATTTCTCTCTTACATCCCCTCATGCTTTGATGGGAAAGAAACTAAACAAACCAGAACTATGATCTAACCACTCAAATAAAAACCAAAGACAAAAAGATAAAAGATAAAAATAAATACATGATAAAAAACTGAAACAATCTATATGATATGCTCCATTACTTCCATCTCTAAAGGTGCTACTAATATTTGAATTGTGCATCTTGCAAGACAAATACATACAGTGGCTCAAAAAACTGTCTGCATGTTTGCATGTTTTACATTAAATATCGCTGAACACAATAACCCCTGATTCTAACCCTAGGCAGTGGGTGTATGAAATATGGCACCCGCTCCTGGCCTTCTGTTGGTCCAGGTATCAGATAATATGGATAGGATTTGATGGAATGTCAGCTATTTTAAAATGACAGGTCATGCAGACAGTTTTTTGACTTTAAGTTTTGATCACATATATTAGACCTTAGATGCTGTAATATCATTACATACATCCATAAAGGGTCCTATTATGTCACCTTTATGTAACTGAGTGTCAGCTAACATATATAAACCCCATCCTCTGTTTATTTTCTCACCATCACCATGAAATCCATTTCCACCTCACTAAGACAAAATATTATCTCTCTCTCCTCTCTTGGCCTTTCAACTAGGAAGATTGCCTCCCAGACTGGCCTAGGGAAGTCTACTGTGGCTAGAGTACCCCAAGAGATCCAACCTGACAAGGAGAAGCTTCATGCTGGCCATCCTTCTAATGTGCTATAGTCCAGCAAATCATTACTGGCAAGGCCAAAAATGCAGTCCAGGCTACAAATTTCATCAATTACATCATTGAACCTCCAATACCCTCACATACAGTGAGAAAAGACCTCAAGGAGGCTGCATTTGATGGCTGTGATAAAGAAGAAGAAATGTCATCTTCCAATCAGCCCTAGAAAAAGATGATTTGCCCCTGCTCTCAAGTATCAATAAGGACTGGAAGAGGATTATTTGGTCAGATGAGACCAAAATAAATAGAATTGGGTCAGATGGATGGGAGTGTATGTGTGGAAAAAGAAGAGAGAGGGCCTAACCGCCAGAGAGATTAAAGGTACAGTCAAGTTTAGAGCAAGTTTCCTAATGGTATAGGGTTCAATGTAGTGGGTGCTTTAAGTGAGGTTGAGGGGAGGATGGATGTGTAACAAAAGCAACAGCCAGTCGAATGCTAGGCTGGATACTCTGTCACAGGTGGTTCCACCACTGTTGCAGCTCTACACAAAGAACTGGTGAGTATAGGACAAGGAGCTTCAATCTTAATCCTCAACTGTTGCCAGCAAATAGACAAGTGGTTAAAGCTAGGGAATCCTAGCCAAAACCACAAGCCTTTTATATTACAAGGGAACACACACAGACCAAGCAGTGTGTGAGACTAATTACTATACAAGTACATACGAGAAGAAGCATAGGGTTGACGGAGATTAAATAGAAGTCGACAGTGATCAAAAAGAAGAGAATTAAATGGAGATTAAATACATAAGGCATGACATCATAGAGTCTGGGCCAGTCTGGACTATGATGTCATATGCTTAGTCAGCCTATGGTCACATGTATAATCCCACAATCATGTGCGCTAAGTCATGTGACCTTTGAAAGAGAAATGGTGAAGTCCAAACGTGAAAGTCTTGTTATAAGATATTCAATTATAACAGGATGGTGAACAGTATGTGTAAATTCTAGAGGAAGAATTGCTATAACACATGGAGAAATCTGGAATTTCTTAACATGATATCATTTTTCAGCAGAATAATGATCCCAAACATACCTCCAAAAGAGCCCAGAATTGGTTTGAGGAGCAAGAAATCAAGCTTCTGGATTGGCCTGCACAATCTCCAGACATCAACCCCATTGAACATACTTGGAATCACCTCAAACAATGTCTCTCAGCTTATATATAATAGTGCTCCTACAGGGGTTCATCAATTATGGGAAAGGGTGGTGGTAGAGTGGGGGAATATTTCTGTGGAACAGTGTCACAAATGGATAGAAAGCATGCCTAGAAGAGTTGAAGCAGTTATCAAGGCCAAAGGAGCTCATACCAAATACTAGATAGTTGGATTTTTGGACCTGTCATTTTTAAAATAGCTGACATTCCATCAAACCTTATCCATATTACCTGATCCCTGGGCCAAGAGAGGGCCAAGAGCAGGTACCTTATTTCATACACCCACCACCTAGGATTAGGATCAGGGGTTATTGCATTGAGTGATATTTAATGTAAAACATGCAAATTGAGCCACTGTATATGGTGACAATTGTCATCTGGTTGATCAGGAAAGGGATATTGCACATGCTTCATGTTGGGATGACATCAATGGAATTCCTGGACCTTCCAGACACATCCCTAATCAGGAACAGCTCGGAAATGACCTTGAACCAGAACCAGCAATGCCAGGTAATCTTCCCAGCACACCTGATGCCCTGATCATCCCAAACCCTATGTCACCCAAGTTATCAGAAGATGATGTTGAACAGTTATGCTGTGAAGGGGGAACTGATTTGATGGCATTTTTGATGTTGAAGGCAGTTAACCATTAGCTCAATACTGCAGAATTGAAGCCACACCACAATTGGACATTTAGAGATATTAAGATGCTGCCTGCTACAGCACAAGAGGAATGGAAAGTTGCTTGTCAATGCAGGCCAGATATGCTCAAGGAGTGAAAAGTCTTTGAACTGGTTGATCCACCTAAAGGGCAGAAAGTTATTTCTAACCATTGGGTTTTTGATGTCAAATCTGATGGTCATAAATATGCACATTTAGTTGCAAAAGGATTTTTCCAAATAGAAGGTGTTGATTTTGATCACATCTTCTCACCAGTAGTTTGCTTTGAGATCGTGTGCTTAATGCTTGCACTCTCAGTGTTACGGTAGTGGTATACTTTTTCTTCCCACTACCACTTGGACTACTACATTCTCCTAGCCTTCTGCTAGTTCCCTTTGAATGGTACGAGCCGTTCTAGCTTAGTCATCATTTCTCATGCATGGACACCATTTCCTCCATACTCCAGAAGTCTCTAGAGTATTCCGTCCTCTTTCGTCTTTATGACTCACATGACCCGATTGGGCCATGGTCTGTGTGCAGACCTTCATAGTATATAAACCCTACCTCTGTAACAGTAGCACCCCATCTAGTTCTACGCAGTCCACTGCTAGCAATTAGTTTCCACTCCAGACTCTTAGTGTGCACACTAAGACATAGTCTGAGACCCAGCTTAGAAATACTTCGCGAGTCCTGCAGCTATTCCAGAGTGCTGCCTCAGAGTCCTAGTTGTTAGCACCCAGCATAACACTCAGCAATTTTCAACTGGCATATTGAAGCACTCAATGTTTGATCCACTTACCTTTATGGCAAGTTGGATGAAGAGATTTACATGAAGCAACCTGAAGGCTTCTCTGTTCCTGGAAAAGAGCACAAAGTGCTTTACTGCATGCCCTATATGGGCTTAAACAGGCTAGATTATCTTGGTGGGAGACCTTCAATGAGTCCATGAAAGATCTTGAATTTGAACATCTGAAATCCAATGCCAGTATCTTCCTTTATCAGAAGAAAGGCACTACAATGGTAGTTGCTGTTGTCTATGTAGATGATTTCCTCTTCTGTGGTCCTAACAAGGTTATAATTGATGAGATCAAGGGTGCTTTCAGGTGCTGATGTGAATGCAGAGACTTAGGTTCTGCAAAGGAATTCTTGCATATGAGAGAGAATCCGCTGGAATGGCAGCATGATCTTAATAGATCAATGCACCTATTTAGAAAAAATCCTAGAGTGCTTCAGAATGCAGAATGCAGAATGCAGAATGCCTGAGTTGCATCAACTCCTCTTCCACAGGGTTATTACCCATTATCTCACAATGGCACAGTAGACCCAGAATTGTGATCACCATTCCAATAGGTGATCAGATCCCTACTGTATATTATGCTTGGGACTTGTCCTGATGTTGCCTATGTTGTTACAGCACTGTCTTATCATGCAGTGAACCCCACTTCAGAACACCTTGATAAGGCATTATATATTTGCTGAAATCTACTTGAGACATGATATTATTTCCTTGTATATGATGGTAGTTTGCAATCAGGGTTGATTGCCTACACCAATTCAGATTGGGCTTCCAATCCCAACTTGCATTGCTCTCAGACTGGCTGGTTTATCAAACTAGTGAACTACATCTTCAGTTGGCAATCTAGGCAACAAAGTGTTATAATCGTATCTCCTATAACAAAACTTTGCGTTCGGACTTCATCATATTTATCTTTCAAAGGTCACATGACTCAATGCATGTGATCGTGGGATTATACATGTGACCACAGGCTGACTAAGCATATGACGTCATGGTCCAGACTGGCCCAGACTCTATGACATCACGCCTCATGTATTTAATCTCCATTTACTTCTCTTCTTTTTGATCACCGTCGACTTCTATTTTAATCTCCGTCAACCCTGACTTCTTCTTGTATATACATGTATAGTAACTAATCTCATGCACTGCTTGGTCTGTGCACGTTTCCCTGTAATATATAAAGGCTCATGGTTTGGGCTAGGATTCCCTAGCTTTAACCACTTGTCTTATTCGCTGGCAACAGTTGAGAGATTAAGGCTAGGAGCTATCCTCATTACCTTGCCAGTTACTTGTGTATAACTGCGATAGTCGCGGAACCCTGTGTGCTCTGATAACTCACGTTGTCATAACACTTGGTTAAAGCTTCTAATACACACCCGGTTCCCAGGGCAGGGATAGACTTGTCTCCTTGCACATACCAGTACGCTACCACTTGAAGGGGCAGCTTTTCCGCTTAGGAAACCATACCTGGTATCCAGGGTTAAGGATCGTTATTGGGCATTCGCCAGTTTTCAATTTCGTTTCACCCCCGCACCTTTAGGGGAGCTCCTTGGAAGAGCAGTCCTTGTGTCTCGTAGTAGCACCTGTACCTTCATTCTCAGACACTCCCTTTGGAGTTGTTAGTCCACATCAGGGTCATGCCTGATTTGCAAAGTGCAGCTTAGGGACCCCCAAATCCCTTTGACTGAGCAATTCTCATTGTAGTCCCTGTGGTAACATGGGAGGTAGAAGAAAAACCCCTTCTCAATATTTGTCAACTACTCATAGTCAGAACTTTACCCATTTCGGTTCATTACTGGACCAAGCTTCATTGGAGATATTACCTCTGGTCGAAAAAATATTTCTTTCGTCCTACTTGCTGTAGGGTTCCCCAGAGTTCCTTTGGAAGATAGGGGACAGTAAGGAAATCTACATCTCGTAGCTTTTCATTCTTTGCCGAAGAAAACTGGTTTTTGCCAAAGAAAATCAAATCTTGCTGATGAACTACTTTGGAGTTTTTGTCTTTACCACAATCACCGCCTATATCATCTTTGTCACCACTCTCGTAATCGCCCTTAAAGTTTTCAATACAATCATAGCAAAACAAACTCAACCTTACACAATCACCCTATCCTTTAACCACAACAAGTTCACTGCCAAACTCTCATTCCCTACCGTACAGCACCCGCAAGGCGGCGGTGAACTTTCTGATCACGAGTGGGATCAACACACTTGGAATTAAATCAAACTGGGTTCAGAAACCTCTGACGACTTTCCTATCGACGAGGAAAAAAGAATGTCTGACCCGGGTCCATCACACAATCCTACTGACAATGTCCCACCCCTGCCTACGACGATCAAACCTTGCACACCCTCTTCGCACAGTGGCTGGAAAAATATCAGCAAGGAGGAATTTCAAAGAAAGTTGCTGACCCAGGAGAATGGGACGGCAACCGGGAAAAGTTCCACCACTGGTGGACTTCCCTCAAAGTCTGGATCTCCATTAACACATGGAAGACCGACAAACTCTGCACTGTGGCTGTGCTTAGCCGCATTAAGGGAAAAGGCCAAGACTTTTCCCAAATCCTCCTAGAAGACTACGTTACCGACGAGGAATCTTACATCAACCCTGCAAATAAATCTAGGGGAAAAAGAGCAGATCTGGCATGGCCCGATTGCGACGTCCTCCAGGATGCCATATGGAGCCACTTCCAGATAGATGTCTTGGCACACCAGGTGTTAATCAAATTAACGGCCCTTACCCAGGGTCAACAACAAATCGATGGATTCCTCGAGAGATTCAAGGTCCTTTATCATCAGTCGGAGTGCAAGCGGAAACATGCTCTTGAACTCCTCAAGTGTGCTGTAAAGTACGAAATATACAAGCAGGTCTGCTTGTCCATTGATGAAGAAACATTAGCGGATTTCTCCCTCCTTACAGAGGAAATATGAAGGATGGGCCAAGTGTTCGAGCAGATGCAGGCTGAAAGAGGAAATGGCCAAACCTGACAATAGCGGCCTTATTCCCAACAGCCACAAAGGAGTTATCTGGCCCCTAAAGGACCTCCTCCCAGCTATACTGCTGTTGGGACTCAACCAGGGCATGGCGCCCCGATGGATCTTAGCGCCCAGCAATCAGGTCCCGAAACCAGGACTTGTTTTGGCTGTGGTAACATCAGGCATATGCACCCCAATTGTCCCCAGAACCCTAACCGTCAGGACAAAGCCAGTTCCAACGCTCGCCCGAAAGTACGGCAGCAATGGATCCAACAAGCCGACAGGACTTATGTACAGGGATGGGTTCCAGTCAACTCTGCGGAGGTAACCCCTCCGAACAATTATCAGTCAAGGCCTTTACTGGCACCACCTGCAGTTGGAGCACTGCAACAAGGAGAAACCTCCCAGCGCGCCGCGTACATGGGAGAAGACGCAAGAGCTTACTGGGCAGACTTGTTCGCTTGTGAAGCAAAGGAAAAGGCCACAAGGTCTTTAAAATAAAGAAGTCACTTAGTGCAGGGGTGTCTAAGGGATGGGACAATAATTCTTCTTCTTCTTCTTCTTTTCGAAATTCTTTCTCTTCACTATCCACATTTTCGGACTATAATATAGACGGAAATGAACTTTTAGATAAGGAACCAGAGTTGTCGATTAGTTCGGTGTTTATGAATTCATCCTCAGATGTAAGCATAGACATTCCTGGATTGATTGATTGGGAAGGGGATGATGATGATTCTTTTCCATGTATAACAAATATATCTATAGAACCCGAAAGAGAGTCTCCTATTGGGAGCTCGGCGCCGGGAAAGTGCGTGCTTAATTCTCTTTTGAGACAAATGAACACATGATCTTCGCTTTCTTCCTCTTCTAATTATAAAGCCCCTACAAAATCTTCCTTGATGTTCAGTGGAGATTATTCCCCAATGGTGAAAATCACTTACCAGTTGAATGCTACTTGGTGAACTCGTTCGCTTAAGGCTTTGCTGGATACGGGAGCAGTCAATACCTTCATCGACAAAAACTATTGTGATACGCATAGAATTGACTTGATTCCGTTACCAAGATCCATGGAGGTTATTAATGCCGACGGCTCTAAAGGAGCAATAGGTCGCATTACGCACAAAGCCTCCTTGTTTATGGAAATTGATGGACATTACGAAGCCATTGAGGCTTACGTTTCACTTCTTGGTTCTCACCGAATGATTATTGGCTACGACTGGTTCGCACACCATAATCCAGACATTGATTGGCGTTTCAAAACCATTTCTTTCAATCATTGTTCCCCTTATTGTAAAGTTATCGAAGCTTCTATTTCTTCATCAAACCTTACTTCTTGCTGTACGATAGAACCCGGAGTTGCCAAAAAGGTACCCGCTGTATATCATGGTTATTTAGATGTTTTCTCCAAAGCTGAGGCAGCAAGAATGCCTGAGCGGAAACCTTGGGATCATGCAATAGATCTCAAACCTGATTTTGTACCGAAAAAGGGCCGCGTCATTCCAATGTCCAACGAAGAACAGGACCAGATCAGGAGTTTCATGGAAAAAGAACTAAAGAAGGGATACATAAGACCATCGAAGTCACCTCAGACGGCCCCCATGTTCTTCATTCCCAAGAAAACAGGAGACAAGCGATTGGTCATGGATTATCGATATCTAAACAACGGAACCATTAAAAATGGTTACCCGTTACCTCTTATCCTGCAGTTGATTGATAGGCTTAAAGGCGCCGATATCTTTACTGCGTTGGATCTCAGATGGGAATTTAATAATATCCGTATCAAGGAAGGAGACAAATGGAAAGCCGCATTTGTTACACCAATTGGGGCTTATGAACCTACCGTCATGTACTTCAGGCTTACCAACTCTCCGCCCACCTTCCAAAATATGATGAATGATATCTTCAATAATATGTATGCATGCGTCATTATTTATATCAACAATGTTATGATATTCACAAAAGGAAAAACGAGGGCAGAGCATGAGGAAAAAGTAAAAGAAGTACTCCAACACCTTCGAGAAAACGATCTATATGTAAAACCAGAAAAATGTGTATTCTCTTCGAACAAAGTGGACTTTTTAGGAATGGTAGTTTCCAGGAACGGTGTTGAAATGCAGTCGAAGAAAACAGATGCCATCTGAGACTGGCCAATGCCCTTGTATCTGAAGCAGGTTCAAGAGTTCCTAGGGTTATGTAATTACTATCGGAGATTCATTGAGGGCTTCTCGGAAATTGCCCGACCCCTCAATAACTTAACAAAAAAGGATACCCCTTTCAAATGGGGAAAAGACGAACAAACGGCATTTGACACACTGAAAAGGAAGTTTCACACAGCACCGTTATTAGCCTACCCCGATCGAGACAAGGAGATGCAGGTAGAAACGGACACTTCAGATATAGCAGTAGGCGCAGTCCTTTCCATAAAAGGAACGGATGACCTATGGCGACCATGTGCATTCCTTTCCCACTCTTTCGATGCCGTGGAATGAAACTATCTGATTTACGATAAAGAACTGCTGGCAGTAATACACGCCTTAGAAGAATGGCGACATTATCTAATTGGCAGAGAAGGGTTCGAGATCTGGACAGATCATAAGAACCTTGAGTACTGGAAAAAGCCGCAAACGCTGTCAGGAAGACAAGCACGATGGCATGCACTTCTCCAGGAATTCAATTATTTATTTGTTTACAAACCAGGCTCAACCAATGGCAGAGCAGATGCATTATCATGTTGAGCAGACCACAGTGAAGCCGTTATGGACCATAATACCAATATTACGGTACTTCCACCGAACCTTTTCCTTAATAAAGTTTCTCTTTCTTCTTCCTTTTATGATACCTTACAAAAAGAATCTGAAAAACAAAAACAAAAAGAAATACCTGGATTTTATTACGATACAGAACAATCCGTATTTATTAATGAAAAGAAAAAGGTCTTCGTGCCTGAGGCACTTAGGATACAATTACTTAACATTTGCCATGATTCGCCAATAGCCGGACATTCGGGTCAGGCCCGGACGGCTCATCTTCTCACACAGCATTTCACATGGCCTGGTGTTACAAAGGACATTAAATGTTATGTAGATAGCTGCCAAGCATGCACCCTCACGAAGGGTAAGCAAAAAGCACCAGCAGGAAAACTGTTACCACTTCCCACAGCTAGTCATCCATGGGAAGACATTTCCGTTGATTTTGTTACCAGACTTCCTTCTTCGAACGGCTTTGATGCCATTTGTACGATAGTGGATCGCTTCTCCAAGGAAGTCGTTTACGTCCCTTGTAAGACGACTACCTCTTCCAAGGAGTTAGCTGTTATTTTTAGAGACAATGTTTGGTGTGTTCACGGACTTCCTTGTACTATAGTTTCAGATCGTGGACCCCAGTTTGTATCGGACTTTACCACGGAGCTTTGCAAGCTTCTCGGCATTTCCCAGAAGATCTCTACAGCATACCATCTGCAATCTGATGGTCAAACCGAACGGATAAATAGGGAGATGGAACAATATTTACGTACCTATGTGGCAAAAAAACAGGAAAAATGGGCCGATTGGATCAAGATCGCCCAGTTTAACCATAATAATTCTCTTACCACCACCACAGGTACCATTCCATTCTCTATCATGCATAATTATTATCCTAGAGTCGGGTTTGAAAAGACTTCCAACATGTTAGCCGGAGATTTCGCACGCAGTGCTGGGAAAGCACATGCTGAGGTTAAAGAAGCATTGGAAGAAGCTCGCAAGCGCATGGTATCGCAGGCCGATAATAGATGATCAGATGCGCCCGATTACAAAGTGGGAGATAGTGTGTGGCTCAGTACGGAGAACCTAAAGTTGCCGTACACTGCATGAAAACTCACACAGCGTTGGATCAGTCCTTATCGGATCAAGGCACTCAAACCGAACACTGTCGAACTTCAGCTGCCAAGCAGCATGCAGATTCATCCTGTAGTCAACATTTCTCAGGTTAAACCCTACCGAGAAACCCTTCCAGGACAGCCTGTTCTGCACCCAGACCCAGTCAATGTCATGGACGAAGGATACTTGGAATTTGAGGTTGATTACATCGTTGCATCCTGGATGAAACGCAAGAAATTGGAGTATTTGGTGCACTGGTGGGGCTATGACGAAACAGATCGCACATGGGAACCAGTATCCAATCTGGGCAATTCGCAGGACATAATCGCGGATTATCACCATGCCCACCCTTCCGCCCCTCGTCCCCTTTGTGGCCTATCACTTTTTGAATTTTCTTCATTGTTTAAAGAGTACGGTCCTGAGCACGGAACTGCCTATCACAGAACTCGCTTGGAATACGAGTCCTAGGGGGGGGGAGGTGTTATAATCGTATCTCCTATAACAAAACTTTGCGTTCGGACTTCATCATATTTCTCTTTCAAAGGTCACATGACTCAACACACATGATCGTGGGATTATACATGTGACCACATGCTGACTAAGCATATGACGTCACGGTCCAGACTGGCCTGGACTCTATGATGTCATGCCTCATGTATTTAATCTCCGTTTACTTCTCTTCTTTTTGTTACACTGGGCACTAACAACTAGAACGACTAGGCGGCACTCTGGAGTAGCCACAAGACTCAAGAGACAATTCTGGGAGAAGTCTCAGACTATGTCTTAGTGTGCACACTAAGAGTCTGGAAGGATACTAATTGCTAGCAGAAGACTGCATAGAACTAGATAAAGTACATGGGAGTAAAGACTGGGTCTTTATACTACTGGGGTCTGCACACAGACCAGGTGCCCAATCGGGGTCGTAAGGGTAAAAGATGAAAGTGGAAGGAATACTCTGGAAGCTTCCGGAGTATGAGAGAAATGGCGTCCATGTGCAGGAAGTGGTGACTAAGCTAGAACAGTTGGTACCGTTCAAGAGGAACTAGTGAAAGGCTAGGTGGATGTAATAGTCCTAATGGTAATGGAGAGAAAAAGTAGACCACTACCATAACACTTTTTGATCACCGTCGACTTCTATTTTAATCTCCGTCAACCCTAACTTCTTCTTGTATATACATGTATAGTAACTAATCTCATGCACTGCTTGGTCTGTGCGCGTTTCCCTGTAATATATAAAGGCTCGTGGTTTGGGCTAGGATTCCCTAGCTTTAACCACTTGTCTTATTCGCTGGCAACAGTTGAGAGATTAAGGCTAGGAGCTATCCTCATTACCTTGCCAGTTACTTGTGTATAACTGCGATAGTCACAGAACCCTGTGTGCTCTGATAACTCACATTGTCATAACACAAAGCCAGATAGCTTATTCTTCTACAGAAGCTGAATATATTGCACTTTCTGATTGTAGCAAGCAAGTAGTTTGGATTTGTTCACTACTTGAGGAAATTGGTTACCAGCTCACCCCTATACCTATATGTGGCAATAACCAAGGTTCCATATTTATGGCATCTAATCACATTACTGAAAAATGTAACAAACATGTCAATATAAAATGGCATGGTATACAGGAATTTGTACATGAAGGATTGGTAGAACTATTCTTCATTGAAGGGGCTTCCAACCCCACTGATATGTTCACCAAAAACCTAGGCCATATAAAGCTGGATCAGTTCTGATCACAATTGGGACTTGTATTCTACAATGCATCATGATAGTGCTTTATAAACTAAATACATGTGGTGTGCATCTTCTGCACCTGCCACTCACCTAGTGTGCTTTTTGGCATCTATATATATGCTCAACTCAACACAAGTATATATTACTATGCACCAATCTCTTTGTTGCTTGTGTATCTCTTATGAGTGATGCTTAGCATGGGGGAGTGTTAAACATATATTAGAATTATATAATATACTGATTACATAACATGTGTAGTCAGACCATATATGTACTTCGAACTCAGCTTAGCTGAGTTCTAATTAATCTTGTTCTTACACCACATTGTGCACTACAGCAAGTCTCTAACAACCAAACAGTAAGTACCTTTGGTACCTTCTCAAATGCACCATTTCTACAACTCCTCCCAATTCCTTCACCTTCCCTTTGCCCTTGTTGCATGGCACCACCTCTTCTGGGGTACTGGATTTGATAACAAGTAGGAATGGTTGCTGTCATGTTGCTCTTCCTTTCTGCTTTGCATGACATTAGCAGCCTCCAGAAGCAGGTGGAGTGTTACTTACCAAACTGTTTCCCCTTCTTTTCCACCTTCATGCAGAACCTCAACTTGTTACAAGCAATCTTGAGGGATGTGCACTTCATGCATGACCACCCTGGTTTCCCTCAGCATAGAATTTGAAGGACCTTGCATTTGCCACAAGGTGCCTTGTTGATAGCATCATCCTGGGATGTGGAAACACCAGCTTCCTCCTCCTCCTCCTTCTCCTCCTCTGGTGTTATAATCGTAACATTTATTCATACACTTTCATTTCGAACTTAGTCGTTTTACTTTCAAAGGTCACGTGACATAGTGCACGTGATCGTGGGAACTTACATGTGATCTCATGCTGACTAAGCATATGATGTCATGGCCTAGACCAGGCCTAGACTCTATGACGTCACGACACATGTATTTAATCTCCGTTTACTTCTCTTCTTTATGATCCCCATGCCTCGTGTGGTTAATCACCGTTGCGCTTCTCTTCTTTAGTCTAGCCATGTATAGTAGTTCATCACATGCACAGCATGGTCTGTGCGCATCTCTGTATAATATAAAAAGGGCTCGTGATTAGACTAGGATTCCCTAGTTTTAACCACTTGTCTATTCACTGGCAACAGTTGAGGACTAAGCTAGAACTCCTTGTTCATACTTGCCTGTGCTTTGTGTAGCGCAGCAACTGTAGTGGACCCTGTGTGACATAGTATTCGTACTGGCATTCGACCATGCGTTGCTTGCGTAACATCTGGGGTGGGATGGGTGTGCTTCTGGATCATTAGCATCAACAGGCCAAGGAGGAACTATCTTACTCACCTTGCATAGCCATGGCACGACCATCTCCATCATGTGCCCTGATCTGCCCACCTTAGGTGCCACTAGCACAGAGGAGGCAGATGGCACTCCCAAGTCCTCTGATTCCACCTTGTGCTCCTCAATCCTGGGGACCACTGCACTTGCCAATGTGCTCCTCTCCTTCTCCTCCTCCATCCATACCTTCACTTTCACCTCCTCCTCCTGTGCCTTCCATTCCATGCCCCACTTGTCATATAGGTGCTCTGCTTCCTGGAGCTGACCTTGAGTCTCCACCAAGATCAATGGTCCAGTGTTGACCTCAAGTCCCACAGTCAATATGCTATGAAGGGCACTCTGTGGGATATTAGCTATGAATGGGTGGCATTAGACAGAAATGCCTACCATTATCCTGTTCCACTCCAATATCCAATATTCCTGCTCTTCCCACTGGTCATTGTTATCATCTGGGCATGTGCATGCTGCCATGTCCACAGCTTCCACTGCAGCCATGATCCATTCTTGTGCAATGTCTCTCGGATCCTCCACTTTCAGGCCTTGGGATGCTGCAAGAAGGTTGTCAGGACAGAAGGACGTGATGAATATGGATGGATTGTTTGGAAAGATGAATGTAGAGATGTACAGAAGAAAGAAGGGAAGTGTAGATAATCAATGATCAGCAAGTATTTGTTTGTACATGTGTTGCCACACCACTTACATCAGCATCATGTGACTGACTAAGGACAGTCAGAATAAAAGACCCCTGTGGATGGA
>JBBPSI010000307.1:0-25967 GCA_038093515.1 Butyriboletus loyo
TCAACTGCACTGCCAGGAGTAGAATCCAAGATGAGGTAAAGGGCAAGAAAAAGGAAGGGATACGCGGCCCCGTCATTGCATCCACACTCCGCGGACAGTAAATGGCGGATGTGCGCAGGCACGTGCTTGTCTGCGTACTTTCCTCCAACCACAGCCGCGGCAAGGATGGGATCGGTGGGAGTTAAACATGCACCAACGGCAAGACTGGAAAGGAAGTCGAGTCCCGGAATGAAGGCATAAATTAAGCCTGCAGATACAAACCATCCCTATTGGCGGTGATTTGAACAGTCGAATGAAGGCCAGGACGAACACGACGCACCCAAGCCATCACAGGACCAAGTAGAAAGAATAAGCTTTTCCAATGCCGAGCGACATAGGCTTTTGGAAGCTCGACGCCAATGGCAAACACCCCGATAGCGAGGACGACGCGGGTAAACTCGAGAGTGATAATATTCGATGCGCCTTCGTTACCGTTGGCCCAACTGCGAGGATCGAATACCCCGGCCCCATAGGGTCCTTGGATGAGCAGTAATTCGTCAGGATACTAAGCAATCTTTGAGGGCAGCGAATGTACTTGCCTATAATGACACCGAAGAGAAAGGCCCAACAGGCTTCCCCTATGTACAACTGCGGTGGTGATGAGCACTGTAGAGGTAGTGATTCGGCCAAGACTGACCTTTTCACGAATGAAAAGCGAAAACATGCCAAACTAGATGGAATGAATGGGTTCATTTCGGACCGAACCGAAAGGAGACGTTTGATGAACTGACCACTACAACAAAACCACCCAAGCATGCATACGCAATGTGGGGGATTGTTGGACTAAGCTATTTTTGGGATGAGCGAGTGGCAGGCGCTGGGAGAGGCTGATTGAGGGTCACCGGGTGAAACAACATGACATCGACCGAAAGGACCGGAGAATTGACGTGTGTTGAGGTGACTGTTGTGGACGATCTGTTGGGCGCGTCGTCCACCAACGTTGGTCGTGTGGTCGTTGCGGTCAAAGAAGGGACCAAGTAGCCTTGAGATCGTTCGGCGGAGCCCCTTGCCAAATAACGATAGACACTTGGAAGTGGCGGGGGAGGTAGAGCTTGGCTTAACGACGTTGGACTCGGCTTTATAGGAAACGGAAACGGACAAGGTTTTCGGTCCGGATGAGGATCCAGGACGAGGACGGCTGACACACGCTCTATCCTCGCTTCTCTCCGGAAATGCGTTTTGGCGGAGTGGCATTTATCCACCGCGTCAAGGTCCTATCTTATCTCGCACTCCACTCCCCCCCCACGCTAAGCCTTTTCGAGCTGGATCCAACAGTCAGACTACTTTCTCAAACTGCTTGAGAAAATTTTCATATTAGCGTTTGGGTGCATTATGGCATTGTTCTTATGCATTACGAGCAAGTGTACTGGACAAACAACACTATTCCTAATCCAGCGTGCTCGATCATCGTCCGTGTTTCTGTCCCAGGTGGAGCAGAATGTGTCGACGGTTTCGTTCAGTTCGAGTCGGCGTGAGGGATCATCTGTTCAAGTTGGCGACCTTTTAGAAGCCCGGCTCCTACGAAGTGTTTCAAGTTGCACACACTGTTGAAGTCTATACGGTCACGTGGTAACAAGCCAACAGGCCGATGACCCGACTGACCAATCATATCAAATATGTAGATCTAGTATATAAAATAGATAGCGGACTCTCAAATACGATAACGCGTTTGCGCTCAAACCCTCATCTAAGCGCGTTCACAATCGTCTCACGCTATCCAGCCTTGAGACATCACTACTATATTCGTTCGATTACATAACACACATCATGCTGCGTCCGTGCACGCACACTACTATACACTCGTAATCTCCTATACACACCTTGCCGGGTACGGGTACTCTTTAGTGCAAGACTAGCGAACTATGCAGCATAGTAAGCCGGGTTACTATAGAAGTGGTCTTTAGGTGCCGTACTATTTGTCCAGTAAACCCAAAACTGGGTACATCTGCAAAAGCAGACAGTAACGTTATCGCTTGATGACTCTCTTGAGGCCCACTTGAGAGCTCTGATTGGTGGATTTATCGATGACGGATCTTTAAGCGAGCTCTTTGCTCGTTTTTGACTCGGCTAGTTTTGTAGATGTAGGACATGGGCGAAAGCGGAGTGGTCGAAACGTTTTGGATCCAGGAGTATTCCCTCGATGAGGCTCAACGACTCCACCCCCGCCGCGTACGAAACGTGTGGCGTTCGCGTTATTAATACTTGCGCATTTTACGTCTCATCGTGGGGGCGGTTACTATGCAAGTCATTTGTCGGCTTGGCGTTGATAACACCAGGCACGCCACCATCACACTGGCCAAGTATTCGTTCTCAAGTTCGACTCCTCATAATCTCATGGCTCACGTCGGGCAGGCACATCCTGGATGAATATCTTCAAGAGCTGAGAGATTCTATCCCAACGGTTCGTCTCGATAGTCCCTATCTGCCAGTGGTACGTTGATCAGATCATGATCCGATGTGCATATCATTACGGCTTGGGGTACCTCTGCTTGAATGAATCATGTTGCGCCCTCAGAAGGTCGTACAACCTATCTGTGCCGATCTCGTTGTCTAGGGTATGTCACATAGGTCGCTCTGTACGTTCAGCAGACCAACCCACCCACCTACATATCCACCAGGCAACCATTTTCGGGCCAGCTCGTCGTCTTCGACTGCGGCAATTCTGCTACTTGTCATCGCAATATTGTTCCGTCATTTCGTCGATCATCCCCTCGATGACAGACCATAGTTGGACCGCGTCAAAGGGCAGATCGGACTTCTCGACCTCGATGCCTATGCATTGCCGATCAGCATCGACCAACTGTCAATCATCCATAACACAACGTATGTATTCAGTGCGGTTCGTCGTCGACCATGCAGATGGGATCCTTGCCCTCGAAGAGGATTGTTCATGAAAATTTTCATTTCGCATTTCAGCAAATGGATAGATAGTACAATCCTTCCGTTTGTAGAATTTCAATTCGAAGTCGACGTTCCCTGCAAGCATGTGCGCACGGGCATGGCGTGAGTTTCAAAGTCGTTCCTTTGCCAGCCACCTCTGTACGAGCACCAACGCTTCCTCGGGCTTGTCAAACGGAACCTGACGTCTCCTGAGTACAATGTCCCGGCCGAGAACGATAGGACCCGCCGAGTGTCCAGCTCCAGTGATAGTAGCATAAGTCACCCCGTTTGCGCTCATTGTCTTACCAACGACCTGCCCATTGATCTGCCATTCTCTCAATGGCTGGCTCACAAATGCTTCTTGTCTGCTCCAGGGCATATTGAGCGTCCAACGCTCGTTCCAACGTAGGCCAGAATGCGTACGCCACGCTCGAGGAGTTGAGCAACGTGAGTATACATTTCAAGGTATTCGTCCAACGCTCGGGAAAGCGCAGTAGAAACAGTGTCGTTGCAGGGCGAAAAACCAGCGGGGACGGATGGGCTCACACCGAGCTCCTCGCGGACGGCTTCATTGGAGAGGTAGTTGATCATATATGTCTGAAACGTGGTCATTACAATTTCAGTGCGATTCCTTACTGAAAAACAGGGTCGCAGGCGAGGCTTAGGCCACCCTCGCACTTCTTGGTAATGTCGTACGGGTTTGCTCCCGTGAATCAACGATCAGCAGTCCGTCAACGCGGTCCAGATTTCGACTGGGTATACCAGGATTCAAAAATGGATCGGAGAGTTCGCTTTCACAGAAGCTGAGAGCCGCACCATAGCTCAAGGCATCGAATTGATTGATGCATGATTCAAGGGTCCATGTCTGGCACAGAGGCAACTATACCTATACTCAACATCAGTAAGTGGAACTCTACAAGAACGATGGTTCTCACAGCTTGCTTCATCCACATCCAATCTCACACAGAGATGTACTCAGCTCACCTGATGCTCAAAGTCGGGGGCGATATGGAGGCAATCGTACACTGGACGTCAATGTATGACGGCATCATCGTGAAGTAATCAACGATACCGTTCCCTGACCACCAGCGTTCGTCAGTTATACTGAAAGTGAAATGTCAACACATCAATCATAACAGATTGCAAATTGATGGGTGTTCCTCCCACCGCGACCAGCTGTGCATTCTGGTCATAGACTTCGGCCGCAAAAATAGGGAGATAACGACCCTGGCAACACACGTTTCATTTCTTAGTTCTCCAGAAAACGAAGTCGATGTCACCAAGACTTACAGCGTATGATGCATCGGCCATATGAAAGGCACGGCCCTTGAACTGACCAAAGTTCTCGAAGAAGATAGCGGCGATGTCTTTGGCAGCCTCTTCGGTCGTGCTCTGCCAAGTGATGCTCACAAAGCATTCATGTCAACCAAACACATTAGTTACCACGGCTTCGCCATAACCGGCATACGAAAACCAACACCGATGGGCTGATCGACATAGAACACGCTCGCATTGGTAGTCCACGAATAATGACCATCGGCGTCAAGAATTTTGCATGGACCATTTTCCACGAACACACCCGTACTGGAAGCGCAACCGAGACCTGTGCCCGAATCGTTATACAATGACCTTTTATGGGCCGATTACTAGGACTTACCACCGTCGATTTAGAAAACGATGACATCCGTTCAACAGGATCGTTGCGGCTCTCAAAGTAGAAGTAGAAGACGTGTCTCGCTCCAATGTCGATGTAACCACTAGACCGTACGCGAGCTTGGGAAATGTCATGCAGAGTGAAGTGGACTAACTCCGAATCTGGATCGCATTCAAACACCGTCCTCTTTACCCTGACGTTGTGGCCGAGCGTGGTGAAGCTGTCGACTGAGAGAGCGCTCAGGTCCTCCACTGGTATGAATAACCCATCGACATATGGGGCACCATACGCAGATTGGGCGTAGAAGTTTGCAGCAGGCTGTTTCAAGCCCGAAACTGACTGCGGTGGCTCGCAACTGAGAACGGCCAGCGCTAGCAGACCGAGCGAGCCGAGAAACATATTGGAGAGAAGGTTAGACAGGGTGAAACAGGCTCGCTACAGGCTTCTAATTTTCTGCTGCCAGTGATGACGAGTCTTTCAATTTGGCCAGTTCAGTGCTGGCACTCCCGCCTTGGTCCCAGTCGTCATGCCAATATGCCCCGCTTCCTTTCGGTAAACCCGCGAAGTTTTTCTTGTCGACGCCAAGGAATGTTTCATGCTTGATAACGATATATCATACTTAGTTGTCTTTTGTAACCGATAAGGTGTCAAGCAGCTCGGATCTGCCAGCTTACCTGAGATTTTGAGCAGTCTGGTCAATTTCTTTCTAGCCGTCCTCTATGCATGACAGCTCTCAACAACTTGTGACAAGCGAATTGAAACGTTTCACATCCGTCTTGCAGATGGAGAAGGTTCTGTCACCACCGGAGCGCTTGTCTGTATCATTCAACAAACAGAGCGTCGCATCGGGACGTCACAGTTTTGTGATTTACAGTAGGAAACTACATTTGCGCAGTTTTTTCATGGTGAAGGTAGGCAAGGGTGAGACGACGCACGCTCACCTATGCGGCTCCTAACGACACCGACGATAGATGACGTAGGTCCGATGCATACCACGAATAAAGTTGGAGGAGGTCGCCGTGATGAACGGCACTAGCAGCACAGGACGGTGAGCGCTACGTATAACGCGCGCCGTTGGGTGCACTCTAGTCACTGGCAACTGCAGCTAGAGAATGATCGATGTGCCCCAAGTAGAGATCATTCTTCATGCACGTGGTCCAGATCCAGAATTCCTACCAGCCAAATATCGGTGACCTTGGAGTTCACGATCTGGAGAGGATATGATGGCCTTGTACTTGGGGCGGATCAATGAATGTATGCCTGGGTCTTGTAGGAACAACACTGGGATCTCGACGAGCAGCAGGAGGAAGCAAAGGTCAAGGACGCATTGAAATCTGGCAAAAGGTTAAAGAGAGGAAGATTACAGTACTAGTCTGCCACGTTCTCCGCATCTTTTGCGACCGTACGCACTACATACACCATCAAATGCAAAATATAACCTCCTGCCAGGCACAGTTCTATGAGTGTGTAGCTGAGACTTTGAAGATTAAAACCGAGTTCATGCGGTGCGGTAACATAGTAATCAGTGTGTAAGTCTATACCACTTATTATCGAAGTGAACCTTTCACTAAACTACTCTTGCTCGAGTGTTCAAAACAAAGCTGGGTCGCACGTAGCTAGCAGCATATATTTACATTCCAACGGGTTCTGTGCGATTCTCATGCTAGATCAAGGTTCTAACAACTCTAGCTGTGACTGCTTGGATGTGCCACGGGCGATGGTGTAGCCCTTGATCAAAGCTCCTGCCTTGCCAGCCACCTCTGTACAAGCGCCAGTGCTTCCTTGGGCTTATTATATGGAACCTGAACTCTCATCAGCGCCATACATATCTCAACAAACAATGATGGACCCACCATATGTCCAGCCCCATCAACGGTGGCAAACGTCAGTCCATTAGCACTTCTCGTCTTGCCAACAACCTGCCCGTCGAGTTGCCATTCTCTCAATGGCTGGTTCACAAACGCCTCCTGCCCACTCCAGGGCATCTCAAGTGTCCAACGTTCGTTGCCGATCCAGTTACAGATCCAGTCGTATGTTCCAACATAGATAAGCGCGTGGATTCCACGCTCGAGGAGTTCAGAAACGTGAGTATACGTGGAGTGATATTCGTCCTGAGCACTGTTAAATGCATTTCCGACGGGATCACTGCAGGAGCTGAAGTTTGAGGTGATAGATGGGTCCACACCGAGAAGTGCACGGGTAGAAGGAAGGTCAAGGTACTTCCCTATGTTCCTGGAACCTGGTCATGACAGCACATCAGGCGAGCAACATAACTCCTTACTTCATGACAGGATAACAGAGATCATCGGGGTCGCCCTCACATTTCTTGCTAATGTCATATGGGTTCAGCCCTGTAATCATCAATCAGATATCATCGATGCGTTCCAGATTTCGCTGGGTATACCAGTAGTAAAAAACGGATCAGAAAGTTCGCTGTCACAAAAGCTACGAGCTGCGCCGCAGCTCAACGCGTCGTATTGGTTGATACATGACTCGAGTGTCCATTTCTGGCACCGAGGCAGCTATACTCACGATCAGCAAGTGATTCCTGCAAGCACGACAACACTCACAGCTTCCTTCATCCGCACGCATGAACTGTACAATCTGTGAGGGCAGGTCATGTGCAAGGTATATTCAACTCACCCGATGCTCGAAATCGGGAAGACCGAGGCAGCCGTGCATTGTATGTCGATGTATGACGGGGTCAATGTGAAGTAATCAACTATACCGTTTCCTGACCACGAGCGTTGGTCAGTCGTACTGATGGTAGAACCCCAACATACCGATCATAACGGATTGCAGATTAATGGGTGTCAATCCGGCTGCGACTAGCTTGGCATTCTGATCATACACTTCAGCTGCAAAGACAGGGATATAACGACCCTGTGGCAAGACATTTTTATTTGGTTCTTACTAGAAGTTGTTTGTGTGGACTTACACCATATGATTCACCCGCCATATGGAAGGGACGGCCCTTGAACTGACTAAAGTTCTCGAAGAAGATGGCCACGAAGGCGGCAATGTCTTTGGCAGCCTCTTCGGTCGTGCTCTGGTGAGTAGTCAAGTCCGCAGGGTGTCCCAGGTATCAACCAAACATGCTACATACCACCACTTCACCGTAATCGGCATACGAAAAACCAACACCGATGGGCTGATCGACAAAGAAAATGTTCGCATTGGTGTTCCATGATTCTGCGTGATAGGTCGTGCCATTTCCAGAAAGGGCTCTGCAAGGACCGAGTTCCATAAAGAGACCTATACTAGAAGAACAACCTGGGCCTGTCCGACTTGTTATGCGATATTGTGCTGTGCGTGCAGGACCGGAACTTACCACCATTGGTCCAGAAAATGACGTCGTCCGTGGCAGGATCATTGCGACTCTCGAAGAAGTAGAAGAAGAGGTGTCGAGCTTCGATGTCGATGTATCCTGTGTAAGCACTAGGGCGCACGTGAACTTCGAGTTGGAAACGACCGGGGGGTAGAGAATACCAACTGACTTTACGGTCTCGTCACAAAAGTCTGATTTCTTTATCCTGACGCTATGATTTGGGAAATATGGGTGGCCAAAGGTAATGAAGCGGTCGACCGAGAGAGCGTTCAGGTGCTCAACTGGCGTGAACAACCCATCGTCGTACGATAGAGGAGCGTATGTGGATTGGGTGTATGTCTTTACAGCAGGTTGCTTCAAGCCCAGGACTGACTGCAACGAGGCGTGACTGAGAACTGCCAGCGACAGCAAACCAAGCCCGTTGAGAAACATTACCATGACAGGGCGGAGAATGCATCCTACCACGGGTCGCTATTTATTCACTTCGATTCTCGGGTGCCTGCCAGGACGAACTTCCTACCAGCTATCCGAGCCTGAGTGTCCGCTTTTGGCTCTGAACGAATTTATGTTGTTCTTTTTCTCATCTGCACTGCCAATTCAATTCACCCTACCGTAACCCCCAAGATACTACCGTTCCTCTTCACCATGCGTTCCTCGCTCCTCATCCTCTCGTCTTCGCTAGGGGTCCGTCACCCTTGGCAGTACCTGTCTTGTTCACGCTTGCACTACAGGGGCACACTTTGTCTAGCGTCACATCCGGCCTTTCTCTTGGCCGTTCTCCGAGGTACACGGCTGGCTCAACAGCCAAAACCAACAAACTTGCTCACAAGAGGTGTCTCCGTTACCTGAAGAGTCTGTCCCTGTGAATGGGAAGAGATATGAACAGAGTGACCACTGAGGCCGCTCTGTGACTTACCACATCCACTCAACGATGCAACCGTCATCGTCTCAAGTATACGCCTCAGAGTTTTCGCCCGCAAGAAAGAACAAGACGCACTCGCAACGAGAGTATTTGTCCGAAGAGATAGATCGTTTCTGTGCGCTGCGCGATGTCCTTGAGGATCCATTCGACACTCAGGTAAAGATGCCACATGACATCAGCTGCTCATCACAGGTCAGTCAATCATGCTTTTGGTTTGAACTTCTCAGCCGAGGATCAGATAACAGCCGCAAAAAAGCTGCGAAACCTTGCTGACAAGAACATAAAGCTCGTCTTGCGATTGTCGGCAATGTCCACCACCAGACCGCACGAACCAGAGACGAAGATCCCGCATGGGATGACCCGCGAGTGTTCCTTTTCCGTAAACATTCCGTGTTTACAATGAGAAAATCATAATCTTCGGAAAATGTTGCAGCCACCGGCATTGCATAGTCAACACAAGCGTGGACCACTTACTACCAATGACCTCGCACCCTATCCCCCCGCTTCGAGATCACGAGAATACCATCCTCAGGTGGTTACAGAGCCCGCCTCCATTCCATGGGCATGGGCACCAACCATACAACATGGGGTTAGGGTCGTCATATCGGGTCCCTCCGGTAGTGGCCCACTGTAACATGATACCTATCGCATGATAGCGAAGAGTTCAGTTTAGTTTTCATCCGTAACATCGAGCATACCACGCAATTGGCCCCATCGTAGATGCCTGGCGAAATCAAGGAGGGATGTAAACGGAGTACAAACACCTGATTGCCACCAAAGCAAACCAGGACTCCAACCCAAGTCGCCGCAAACACACTACGCAGGCGTCTGCAACTTCAGTCAAAGAGCGCGATTTATCTGTCAGCGAGATCGCGATTAATTGAGATGGTCTGTGGGATGTGGCCGATCCCTAGGTAGCACGGATCTTCCAGACACGGTTGGGTGTGCACTTGCAAGCGATGTCGAGTACAGAATACACCAAGTTGCCGAGGTACGTTCCAATGCACACTTTTGCTAACGAACACTACTGACGACGACTTTATCGCAGGAAGTCGTTCGCAGTATGCAACACGCACGCACTTGCCTACAGACTCAAGGAAGATAACTACCTCAAAACGACTCGACAAGGTCGACGGTGATGTATGCCAAGGCACACACATCAGGTCCCCGCCAACCTCGTCTATAATTTAGTCTGCCCAGCAGTGCGGAATAATTAAAAAATCATCGAGTTAACCAAGCGCGAGTACTATTTACCACACTAAGGTCCTGCAGATAACTACCATCTCAAGTATGCTGGCCACATTTTTTACCTCCACACGTGTAGTGTTCAACGAATCCAGCACTATTAAGCGGCACGCAAAAAATCTGGAAGACATGAACTGTATATTACACTGTCTTGCGATGTTCCTGAATTGCCACCATGAGAATCATCAGGAAGGGGGAGAGACAGACATACGGGTGCATGTGTAGTTTCATGATCGACGTGAACAAATGCTCGTTCGACGTTTGGCAGATCTTCGAGTTTGTCTTGAAGTTGCTGAGAAATATCGTGTGCCCTCCACAGGGGGGTTGAAGCATCCATGACTATGTCAACCTCAACGAAATAATCCTGCCAAGGCGCAATTACAGAACCAGACAGATCATCCTGAAAAAGGGACGTACTGGGCCACTATGGTAAGCACGGACAGTATCGATCTTGTCTATGTCTGCGCTAAATGTCATAGCCTTGTAAATGACAAGCTGAATAAATTCGTTCGGTGCAGATTTGCCCGCCAGGAGGCCGAATTGTTGGTAGATCGTATATCCCCATGCGATAATGACACCCGTGGCCAGCTGGGAAGAAATTTCAGCCCGATACAAGATCGCCTTCATGAATGCCTACCAGAACGCCACCAACAGGGTCCAACCACCACCGCAATCGGCTGCCACCAGCAGACATGAGGATCCCTAGTGTCCCGTTAGAACAGGACAGATCCAGCGAACAAAGCAGCATACCGAAACCATTGATGAATAGGTCATTTCGGTGATCCTCCCAAAGGACATGTACCTGGCTGGATTTGGAGCGAAGGGTATGACAGTACAGGAAGAGTAAAATCTTGACCCCTGATGGATGATTCGTTTGAAAACTAGTCAGTTTCAGTGCAAATCAACAATGTTCTCTAATTACCAAGAGCCGCCGCGACCGCTAGTATGGCAGCAAGGTTAAATGAATTTTCACTCGAATGTGACATTAACGACAGAACAGACTCGACAAGGACAACGAGGTTGACCGAGGACATTCTGTGCGAACATCAGCCCAAGGAGCAGGTGATGATAGTGAAACCGACGAACAGGGAACCTTGGGACAAGGGTGAGGACAAGTGTCCGGGAAGAGTCCTGTGAGAATCCCACCATAAACGATGTTTCCGATGGTCTCCAAACGAGCACCCCCTACTGGCCATTTGTTGACGTCCATTTTCTCGGCTTGCTTATGCATGAGATAGAGCATGAGGTTACTGCCAAAGTCGAAACAGGCGTCGATTCCGGTGGCAATCAAGGAAAGTGATGCAGAAGATATGGCAGCATAAACTATGAGATGATCATTCAGGCCGTCAGAGAGATAACGCATTGAGGGAAGACACACGTTGGAGGATGCAAAGAACGAAATTTGCCACAAGACTTCCCCAGACAGCGATTTTGATCTGGATTTGGGAAGCAAGATGAGGCACATACACACGAAAAAGGGAAGAAAGCGCACTGCGAGGCGAGAAGCCTCTTGAAGATCCTTGGCTTCTCTGGTGTGGTCGTCCATCGATTTGAGGAGCAAGTGGATGAGCTGCGGTGATAAGGCGGTGAATGACTGAGATATGAGAGGTAGAGTTGGTGGACTCGTACGTCGTTTTGTTTTCGGTGATACAACTCGAGCCTCTTGCCATGCTTGCGACGACGGCGCAGCTGAGAAAGTTCGTCGTTGGATTTGAGGGCGACACGGAACATGTAGGGGTCAGAAAGAGACTCTGCGAGCGGTTTTTGTGGTTCCATTCCTATGCCACTTTCGACACGCAGCTGGGAGAGGGTTTTGGGTGTGAAAAGTATGAACAAGATAAAGAACGCACCTCTGGAGAGGTTGATGGGCCGGGCGCTGACTGGTACATGGTTGGACGAGGGGAGAGAAGTGCAGTGCCGCGCGTCCCAGGGTTCGCTCAGCAGATTGGTCACCAGCTGTTTCTCACATGACCAGGGGAGCCAAGGAGATCACTGGGCATTGCTGTCCAGTGTCTTTTTCAACTTTGTAAAACAAAACTTCTGACCTTCTGTAACATGGCCATAGCACCTGGCCGGAATTTGGTGAAAACGATCCTGTTCGACTCGGAAAAGCCTAGCAATCAATTTCTGGGCAGACTGATGGGGAAAAAACGAAAAAAAAACGAAATTCTGGGGCTTCGAGATTTCTGGTTTATCTTAACGGAGTCACGAGTGAGCTATTTCTGTATGTACAGTAAGTAAACTGCTGACGCGCTGACGAGTGAATACTGAATCATACCTTGGCAGTCGTAGTAGTGAAACGACTGAGGTGTAAGTGGGTGCCGACAGGTGTGAAAGTATTACCGTATTTAGTATGTGGACCCGTAGCTGTGAGTCCATTATTTTAAAATTAGGTAAGGTTAGTCCTTAGCAACATAATTTGCTTAGTAAACCGTAAGGATTGATTGCTGGGAGTAGACGTGCCAGGCTGGACATGAGTCTCGCAACCCTTCTCCTGGGAGCCAAGCCTTCTGGCAAAAACAAGAACATAGATACTGAGCTTGACGCCCTTTTTTATTCAAAGGTATGCGGCGTCGAACATCCCCGCCTCAAAATCATGTTCCTGATCACCTCACGTTAGACCGCCGAGGACTGCCCAGAATCAAGCTCGAACGGCCACCCTACTGCGGGGAAGAAGAAACGTACACCCGACGTGCATGCTAATGAACCTAGTACCAAACGTTCCAAACCTTCACTTGCGGACGCAGCTTCATTGTCCGTCCCTCCACTCGGGAAGCAGAAGAAAAGGCAAAGTGGGAAGAATCGCGTCAGGAGTGCCCCGGAACCTGTATCAGAATCTGGGACCTCTGATGCAGGAAAGCAGGAGAGCTCAAGGATTTTTTCTTCGAACGAGTCTGGCTCGGAGATCTCGGACGAGCATGCAGGCCATCCATCCACCTTGATCCACGAATCCCTTCAAAAGGACACACCGAACAAGCTGGTGAGAAAAAAGGAAAAGTATGCACTATCAGACGAAACCGAGGAAAAACGAGATGCGCGCACGATTTTCATTGGCAATCTAGCACCCGACGTAGCGGTGAAGCGTGTCAGTGAGGAGATTTTACTCACATCTTCGTTGATGACCCCCCTTCCCGGCAGCCCTTGCAAAAACAACTTTATCGACATATACTTGCTTCCCTCCCGACTGCGAAGATCGAGTCCACCCGCTTTCGTTCAATTGCATTCGAAAAGCCTACGTCGAAACTCCCGGAAGCGAGCGACGATGTGAAAAAGAACAAGCAACAGCCATCTCGGCAACACGAACGAGACCGCGCTTCCTCGTGGCGTGATGCACATAGCACAGACGAGTCCAAATCGAACGAGAAGAAATTCCTCACTCCCAGTCAAAAGAAGAAAATCGCGTTTATTAACAGAGACATTCACTCGGACGCCGATTCCGTGCACGCTTACATGGTCTTTGCTTACCCGCCACCTCCTCAGGCAAGACAAGCCAATTTGCCTCCACCACCTCCTGTTATGGATCCTTTCGAAGCCGCCCGTCTGGCCATCGACAAGTATAATGGCACTATATTTCTAGATCGCATGCTTCGCGTTGATGCTGTCGTAAAAAGGTCAACGGCTGAACTTTTATCAGATGATACACCACTGAGCTCGGTCATTGGAGACCCAAAACTCACCATTTTTGTCGGAAACCTCGATTTCGCGAGCAAGGAGGAGGATTTGCGAGTATTTTTTGAAGGGATCGTAAGCGCAGAACGAGGGCCTCCTGATATGGAAGGATTGCAAGACGGGGACGAGTTAAAGCGTTGGGTCACTCGCGTACGCATGGTTCGCGACAAGGACACCCAACTTGGAAAGGGCTTTGCCTACGTGCAATTCTCGGTGAGTCTGGCTTTCGTCGAGATTGAAATGCGAACAAGTGTATTGAAAAACAAAACACTCAGGACCGGACTTGTGTCGATGAAATTCTCGCACTCGAACCGGGGACGCTCAGGTTTGCAAAACGGAAACTACGCGTCCAACGTTGTAGATCGATACTAGGTGCCACTTCTGTTAAAAAGGTTCCTCCCAAACCAGTACAGACATCTAACAGCGCTCCTGTACCACCTATTCCGAAGGGTGACCCATCTCTTGGTGAGAAACTGGTCAAGTTGACCAAGGAGGAGCGTAAGCGTGTCAAGGCAGCGGATGCCGACCGTGTAGCTAGGCGAATGGCCAAGAAAAAGGCCCGGATGGCGCTAGTCAAACAAGGCGTGCCCGTACAAAGTAAACGGCGAGAAAGAATACGCAAGACAAGTGCTGCCAAAAAGCTCGATGGCGAGCCTCCAAAGAAGACAAGCAAGGGGAGGGTGAGGAGCGAGAAAAGCATTGCGAAAAAGAATATGAAGAAGTAATTTCGCAATCGTTGTCATTTATTCTGGGAGTCACTATAGAGCGAATTGAAACCAGGCGAATGGGGAGCAGTACCAATGAACGTATGGGAGAGAACCAATGCACATGCCCGAAACCCCAAGTACCGAATTCAGAGCTGGTGTAAACTCGATTTTCAACTGCGGTACGAGTCTCGGGGACGCTCTCATCGCATTCGGTCTCAAGACGGCAACACATACCCTAGACCATGGGCCATTCCTCAAAAACTCCTTGTCCAAACCTGAAAAAGCTGATACTACCGGTATCAACGGCAGCTATCACGATGGTCTTCTTGCCCGTTTTGAGAGCAGGGAAAGGTTTCGGTTTCGGCGGCGCGAAAGTTAGTTTAGTCTTCTCAGGTGGGGGGGCTGTACGGAAGGATGGAAGAAACGAAAGCAAGCGTTGGAGAAACATCCGTAGAGCAGAGGTCCAGCCCGGCGTTGGTTGAGATAGAGTCACGTTGGCCGGTGATCGCTCCCGAGGTACTGTCCTCGGTGTGGTTGGACGAACGCCGGCCAGCTGAGAATCGCCTGGCTGTTTGGTGGAAGCTGGGATGCCACGTTTGCGCGGTGGTGGGAGTGGCATTTCTGGCAATATGCCGAAGAGTGTGGTCAGTTCCTGCAAGGAGGGTATGGACGTTGTTCGTGCACTGCAAGCGGGTCGGTCAGTGCCTAATTACAGATAACGTACATCACATGATGTCAAAAGTAGCTTACTCGACGGCCACGAGATAAAAATCAGGCGCAGGAGGAGCTGTCTTGCGGAATGGTGTGGAAGGTTTATATACATGGAAGAAGATTTTGTATGGTGAGGGCATCCATAACTTTGAGGGGTATTCGGATTTTGCTACTGGACGGTACAAAGGAAGGGTGTGACCACAGGGTATGAATCGCAGTGCCCTGAATATATCCTCTAATTGAAGAATAAAAGGTTAGACAGACGGGAAAGTGCAGACAAAGGACGTACGCGTCGTTTTCTGTCGGTGAAGTTGAAGTCGCCTCCACCAGTCGATTCTGTAGAAAAGTCGGGCAACACCGATGACATTGGATACAAGGCGCGAGAAGAGGCCCGTAAGCCTTCGCGTTACGGCCTGTGGTTGGGTAATTGCAGGTGAAACCGATGGCGCAGCTGGGCGCTCGGGCGTTGGGGGTTCAGCGCGCATCAAAATAAATCCAAGACGCTTCAAATACGCGTACACCTAAACACAGTTGCATACAGCACATGAACAGGAATTTCCACAAAAGACTGCAGGATGGGTCACCTGATAACGTTCCGGAGTGATTTCTTCACGACCGATCATTTCAGCAAAAGCTTGTTGCACTGACATCGGAGCTCCAGGACTTTTTGTCTCGTAACTTGAGACGTCTACGAGCGATGCACTGCTAGAAACTGATTTATAACAAAACAGAGCACCGCGTTCGATGAGATACAAAGCTTCTTCCGGAAGAAGTTCGAGTCGTTTGGGGATTTTGGATGATAGACCTCCCAACTCATTATCCGTATTTTTGTACTGCGCCGTCCGAGGGATAGAGTGACCCATCGTCGAGAAGTGGATTCCACGCGCGGTCGTCACATGCACACGATCAATCGATGGATACCAGATACCATAGCTTATAGTTTTGCTGGAATAGCGTGTCAGTACGAACCGCATGTGCTCAACGACCTGGACAGAAGGAAGTTCGACTAACCTCGAAATAGTTCTATTGGCGCCAAGAGCCTCAAACATTGCATCTCGTGAGCGATCAAGGACATGGAGCTGCAATCCCGATCCCCCGCCCGGAGCAGGTTCGAAATCCTTTTCACCACGTTTTGGGATAACGGGCCGTGCAGCAGCTCCAATTGTTCTGTCTAAACGTCCATCATATATGCGTGACTTGTGCATTCGTGGATACTCACGGAAGCCTCGTCCAATCTAGTCCACCGTCTTCATCCCCGGAAGAATGATCGTCTCTTTGGATTGTTTCCGCTCGTGGACGTGGAATCTCGAGTGTATCATCCATAATGTCTTGTCAAGACTGCATTCAAATGAGTAAACGCAGAGTGATGATAAATTCCATAATTGGACAAGTCTCCATTGGTCAACTGGACTCGAAACTTTCTCTCTTTTGGCGTCCGCTTGTGTCACATCTGGTCTTCCGTTCCCCCCACTGAGTCGGGTGAAATGGAATCCGATCGCAAGCCGACATTCACTCAGTCCCTCATCGTGCGCCGCCTACTCCCTTTTTGTCTAAACATCCGCATGAACATTCCCAACACTCCTTACCTGGCTTAGGCAGGAGGTGCAGCAGGTACAGCTGTCGACTTGCTTTTCTTCCCGATAGATACCGTCAAGACGCGCTTGCAGTCTGCTCGAGGATTCGTGAAGGCTGGTGGTTTTAGAGGGATCTACAAGGGGATTGGGAGTGTTGTGGTGGGCAGCGCACCGGGAGGTGAGTACAGCCGTGCTTGTCGATCAATTATTTATGACTGGAGAGCAGCGGCGATATTCTTCTCGACATATGAAATGTCGAAACAATCTTTGCCCTTGCACGGGCAACTAGCCCCACTCAACCACATGATTTCCGCTTCTATCGGTGAAATTGTATTCGCCCTGTCTCTTGCTATATTTCAAGTGTCTGAGGTCACATGCTTTAGGCAGCCTGCTTAGTCCGTGTTCCGACTGAAGTGATAAAAACACGTACACAGACAGCATCCTATGGCTCTGCGACTACGTCCCTCGCCTCTGCGAAGAAAGTCCTGAAGCATGACGGTATAAGGGGTTTCTACCGTGGGTTTGGGATAACAATCATACGTGAAGTAGGCAATACTTGTCACAGATATTTCTGTCATTCCTCATCCTCTCGACAGATCCCATTTACCTCACTTCAATTTCCCTTGTATGAGTTTTTAAAGTATCGACTCTCCCTTGCTCTGGGCGCACGCCCGCTCCATGCATCGGAGGCCGCAATATGCGGGAGTATTGCGGGTGGTGCTGCGGCTGCATTGACGACTCCCCTTGATGTTCTCAAGACGCGCGTGATGCTAGACATGCGAGTATGTGTGTCCTTTGTTCTATATTCTGATGGGTTGGTGATGGAAATACCAAGGATCCCACCTCGAAAATACCCTCACTTCTCAGCCGTTTGAGGCAAATTTATACCGTGGAGGGGCCGAAGGCACTATTTGCAGGTGTCGTACCACGAACACTTTGGATATCTGCCGGTGGTGCTGTCTTTCTGGGTGCTTACGAGTGGGTTATAGGTAGTTTGGTTGATAGATGCCTGTGAAGCATCGCTATTGTTGTGTTGCTCGCAGGTGTGAACATGTTGGGGGCAACAAATGGGATCAGGCACGACTTTCTACGCCCGCAAGGCGAGTGTGAGTCGTTATCGCTTGACGAGCAAACGAATTTGCCTGGGAGTCCACAGTACTGATGGGTGTTTCGTTTACGAGCGAGAGTTCGTTATATATGACCTGTCGAATTTGGACGGACCGAGACTCGGACTCATGGCATGTGCAAGGAAATCAATGTATCTCTTGCTGCCACCTGCACCAACTTGAAGCAATGTGTTCGGTCGTTCTGACGTGAGTTACTGAGCAAAGAGATGCAGCGTACATAGTAAGAAAGAGATTTGATGTATTGCAATCTTACAATATCAATATTAAGGTTCCGTAGACTACATTGCTACGTGCTCAGTCTTCATCTGAAGAATACTAGCATCTGCCAGCTTAGCCGAGATCAACCTGAGAGTGGATCGAGAGCCTACAAAGCACATTGTCATTCAACATCTATCTATCACACAACATGCTACCAGAGATTTGAGAACTGGGTTTTATGTTTGGTGCTCCAATGTGGAAGAAAAAGTCTGCAAATGACTGCAGACATTGCCAGCTCAAAGATGAAAGTTGATCCTACCAAATGGACCAGTACTGACAAGGCAACATTCATTAACAAGCTTATTGAGGCCAAGGAGAATGCCCTTTCCACTGACAGTGGTTTCAAGCCCAAAGTTTGGATGGTCCCTTGTGTGGGAATGAAGTACCACATAATGTAGTCACATTGTCACATAGCACACAGCCACCCTGGGTTGACAATATCACTTGGTAGACAGGCACCCTGTGGCAGGCCCATGGGTGCATTAGGAATACTCTGATGGCAGTGCCTGCCTGAGCCAAAAATGATGGTGTTGACAAGTGGGCCTGCAAGGTAGGGAGATGCTTCAGCTGGGGGAGCCCACTAGGGGTGCATGGAATAGTTGTGCTACTGATGGGGGCCCTGCAGGGGGAGTTGTAATGCAGAATGCAGATGAAGGGGCCCATGGGTGGAAATGTCACTCAGACAAGTGAGCCCTCAGGGTGGTATGTGCTATGGACAGGCAGTGTTGAAACGGTAGTGTTCTATTTCTGTATTTCACTTACAGCCACTACATTTCTAGACTGGTCTATATGACATCATTGTCTAGACCTAGTCACGCTTATCACATTACAAATAGCTCTTATTGTGCTATTGGATGATATTGTTATAATTGTATCTCTTATAACCATCTTTTGCGTTCGGACTTCGTCATATTTCTCCTTCAAAGGTCACGTGACTTCACGCACGTGATCGTGAGATTATACATGTGACCACAGGCTGACTAAGCATATGACGTCATGGTCCAGACTGGCCCAGACTCTATGACGTCACGCCTCATGTATTTAATCTCCGTTTACTTCTCTTCTTGTTGATCGCTGTCGACTTCTACTTCCCATCATCGTCGACCCATGACTCACTTCGTATATACTTGTATAGTAACTAGTTTCATGCACTGCTTGGTCTGTGCGCATTCCCTTGTAATATAAAAGGGCTTGTGGTTGCGGCTAGGATTCCCTAGCTTTAACCACTTGTCTTATTCGCTGGCAACAGTTGAGAGATTAAGGCTTGAGCTATCCTCATTACACCTCGCCAGTACTTGTGTAGCACTGCGACAGTTGCGGAACCCCGTGTGACTTGATAACATTGTTGTCTCATAACAGATATGCTTAGTCTTATCTCTTATCTCTAACATATTGTCATGTATTTCATACTATACCTTATATAGGTACTATACAGAACATAAGTACAAACACTCATGTACTGTATATAAGACAGCCCTTATGGCTTGTCGCTTTTCTTTAGATCTTTCAGTTCTATCTTTCGGAACTGGTAAAGTCCGAGCAGGCGCACCGAGGGCAACGAAGGATGCAAGGGTAAACCTATCAGTGGAAAGACTCACTGATAATACGAGAGTGAGAGTATCGCAAACAGAGTATAAGGAGCAAGGCTCAACTTAGAGATATCGCAGTAGTGATGATAGAACTGAAAGATCTAGAGAGAAAAGCGACAGGCCATAAGGGCTGTCTTATATACAGTACATGAGTGTTTGTACTTATGTTCTGTATAGTACCTATATAAGGTATAGTATGAAATACATGATGATATGATAGAGATAAGAGATAAGACTAAGCATATTGTCCAATAGCATAATAAGAGCTATTTGTAATGTGATAAGCGTGACTAGGTCTAGACAATGATGTCATATAGACCAGTCTAGAAACGTAGTGGCTGTAAGTGAAATACAGAAATAGAACACTACTGTTTCAACACTCCTCCTCGCTTTAGCATTACTTCTTTATAGAGACAAAGGAGAAAGAGAGAGCATGGACCAAACTTCTTCAAACCTCTGCCATGTCAGATTCTTTGTAAAGATATCTGCTGCTTGTTGTTGAGTAGGAGTATAGAAGAGAGTAATCTCCTTATCCTCGATGCATTCCCGAATGTAATGAAACGGAATTGCAATGTGTTTGCTGTGTCCTTCAATGGCAGGATTGGAAGCCAGAAATATAGCTCCCTGATTATCAACTAGAAGGGGTAAAGGACCAAGTCTGTATCCCATCTCAAAGAACAAGGAGCACACCCAAGAGAGCTGTTTAGCAGTCTCGGTCATGCCCATATATTCTGCTTCGGTTGACGAGTGAGCAATCTTGCGTTGTCGTCTGGATAACCATGATACTATGCCAGATGCTAGAAATATACAATAACCAGTTGTTGAATGATGGGTCTCAATATTGCCTGCCCAGTCAGTGTCGCTGTATGCAATAAAGCCAGAATTGGCTCTCGGACCAGACTGGCTGTGTCCGGAATACATTATGCAAAGGTCTGGAGTTCCAACCAGATAGCGGACTATATAGAGTGCTCTTTGCAAATGTTCTTCTGATGGATTGGAAGAGAATTGCGACATTTTGATGACAGCATGAGCAATATCGGGTCTAGATCCGAGCATTATGAATAGGAGGGATCTGATGACAGATTGATATTGTGAACGCAAAGATGGTGTTGCTTCGGTGGTTGATGGTGAAGGATTATAACCAGAAGGAAGAGGTGTGCGTGCGGGTTTTGCATTTTCAAGCTTGAATCGTTTTATGACCTTCTGTGCGTAATCGCACTGATCCAGCCTCAGGGTACAATTCTCAATATCACCTGCCCAATCAGTGTTGCTGTATGCAATGAAGCCAGAATTGGCTCTCGGACCAGTCTGGCTGTGTCCGGAATACATTATGCAAAGGTCTGGAGTTCCAACCAGATAGTGGACTATATAGAGTGCTCTTTGCAAATGTTCTTCTGATGGATTGGAAGAAAACTGCGACATTTTGATGACAGCATGAGCGATATCGGGTCTAGATCCAAGCATGATGAATAGGAGGGGTCTGATGACAGATTGATATTGTGAATGCAAAGATGGCGTTGCTTCGGTGGTTGATGGTGAAGGATTATAACCAGAAGGAAGAGGGGTGCGTGCGGGTTTTGCATTTTCAAGCTTGAATCGTTTTATGACCTTCTGTGTGTAATCGCACTGATCCAGCCTCAGGGTACAGTTTCTTCGATCCCTGGTAATCCGCATGCCTAAATACTCTTTTGCTTCTCCAAGGTCTCAACTCTCCCAAGTCTTCATAAAGTGCTTCTTGTGAGTGAGGACTTGTGCTTTATCACTACCCATAAAAAGAGCATCATCAACATATATAACTAAAATAATGATGACTTTCCGAATGAATTTAATATAAGTTCCCAGGTCAGACAAGGTACGCTTGAAACCTTGTTTGATAAGTGATAAATGCAAGGCTTTGTTCCATTGAAGGGCCACTTGCTTGAGGCCATAGATAGCTTTCCGTAGGCGACAGACTTTACTTTCTGAGCCTTTTTGAGCGAAACCCTCAGGTTGTTCCATATAGATTTCTTCGTCAAGATCTCTGAAGAGAAATGCGGTCTTGACATCTAGAGCCTCAATTTCCCAATCTTCTAAGGCAGCTAGAGCTAAGAGAATCCTAATGGTTTCAAACCTGGCAACTGGTGAGAAGGTTTCCTCATAATCAATTCCGAAGATTTGGGTAAAGCCTTTTGCTACCCAGCGAGACTTGTATCGTCCATCGCTTTTTCATACATTTATCCATTTCCCTTTAATGACTTGACGTCCCTTGGGAAGATCTACCAGATCCCATACTCGTTGTTCTTGAAATGACTTGTATTCCTCTCCCATGGTGGTTAGCCATAAGGATCTCTCGGCAGGAGGTAATCTCATTACTGCCTTGTGAGACTGTGGGATACCATCGACATTAGCAGCAGCTAGAAGAGATTTAATCCACTTAGTGCTGTACATCTGTCCTAAGTCATCTTCTTCATTTGTGGGTCTCGGTTGATTAACCGGTTGTGGAGTAGCAATTAACTCCTCCTGAATAGGATCCAGTCCTTGATTTATCTCTCGTTCTATCTCGATTGGAGGTTGATTCCCATAAGCATTATCTGGGACAATCCGTGGAATACGGATGCGAGTAGGACGAGGATTAAAGTCCTGACCTGTCTGCAAGAAATCTGGATTAGTGATCATTGGGATTGGAGCACCTTGAGACCGTAAATCCTGATCGAACTCATCATATAAATCACTTTGGTGACCTCGAGCACGAATATCTCGAGTCGGATGATGTTGATGAGGACAATTACGAAATTCAGTAATTCATTCAGGATATACTCTTGTTGGAGGTAAGAAAGTGGAAGGACGAATCCGACCAGGATCTTCAAATGTTTCCAATGGAGGTATCATTTGACGTTTATGTTGGTGTCGATCCATTATGGACGATCTATGTCCAGTATCTGGCATTTCTCTTTTAACTCCAGGATGTGGAGGTGAGAATAACAGTGGTTGTTCTTGATGAACAAAATCAGGAGATGGAGGATCGAGGATTAAAGGTGATGGTGGATGTTCAGGGACAACCCATGGTGAAGGTGTGACAGATGGTTGAGGAGATGGTTGTTGCATGTCATCAGGATTTAAAATGGGGGAAATAGGTGGTAGGCCTTCGCGTATTATACCGGTTCCATCAAAATGTACTCCTAATGGAGGTGGCTCGTCAGCTCTTTGTTGATTTGATGGTGGGGCGTCAGATGTACTATCTTCATCATCTCCATCTTCATCAGCATCTGTTGGAAGAATAGGAGGCAGAATTGCGGCTTGTCTGTTGTTCTGTTCTTTGGAACAATATGGGAAGTTTTCTTCGTCAAAAGTCGCAACAGACTCTACTAGAACTCGTCTTCGGGTTGGAGACCAAAAGCGATAGCCTTTGGTGCCAGATTCATATCCAATGAAGGTGGCTTGTGTTATAATCATAACATTTTATTTGTACACTTCATACACTTTCAACTCAGACTTAGTTGTTTTCACTTTCAAAGGTCACGTGACATAGCGCACGTGATCATGGGAACTTACATGTGATCTCTTGCTGACTAAGTATATGATGTCATGGCCTAGACCAGGCCTAGACTCTATGACGTCACGACACATGTATTTAATCTCCGTTTACTTCTCTTCTTTTTGATCCCCGCGCCTCGTGTGGTTAATCACCGTTGCGCTTCTCTTCTTAGTCTAGCCATGTATAGTAATTCCTCACACGCACAGCATGGTCTGTGCGCATCTCTGTACAATATAAAAAGGGGCTCGTGATTAGACTAGGATTCCCTAGCTTTAACCACTTATCTTATTTGCTGGCAACAGTTGAGAGATTAAGATTTGAGCTATCCTCATTACACCTCGCCAGTACTTGTGTAGTACTGCAACAGTAGTGGAACTTTGTGTGACTTGATAACTTCGTTGTCTCATAACAGCTTTTTCCGATTTCGGAGACAACTTGTTTTCCCTGAGTTCCTTCTTTATAAAAACATATGCAAGACATCCAAATACCCAGAAATATGATATATCCAGTTTCTCCCCAGAGAACATCTCGATGGAGGTTTTCCAATTATGACGACGCATCGGTTGGCAATTGTAGATATGAAGTGAGGTTTCGGTTGCATCCTGCCAGAAGATTTTTGGTAGACAGGCAGTATGGCGCATGGCTTCTTCTTTTTCCAGGATGGTCCTATTAAATCGCTCTGCACGTCCATTCTGTTGAGGGGTATGAGGTACAGAGAGCTGGTGCTCAATGCCCCTGGACAAGAGGAACGTCTGAATGTCTTTTGACATGTATTCCCCCCCATGATCCGAACGGACAGCAAGAAGCGAAGACTGGGTCTGACGTTCAGCCCAGATGACCACTTCCTTAAAAGCATCAGCTGCCTCAGATTTAAGGCGTAAAAACCGCACAACTGCAAAAGCAGAGAAGTCATTGATAAAAGTTAAAATGTAGCGCTTCTGAGTCTGAGAGTGTGTGGGGAATTCAACCAAGTCGGAATGCACTAGCCCAAGGACCCGAGATGCGCGTTTGGATGAAGGCGCATAGGGACGTTCATGCATCTTGCCTAAGGCACAGCCTTGACAAGGAATGACATCAGAAGGTTCAGGTATTAACGGCATACCCTTTATGTTCTTGTAAGCATGGCGTAACACGTTCTTGGATGGATAACCAAAACGGTGGTGCCACAACGAAGAAGATCCAACATCCTGCAAGGAGTGGATCCCGACATCTGGAGTTAGCATTTTAGCCTGAAACCAGTGAAGGGGATTGTTCGGAAGCAAGGCAGAAGCCTGCACTACCAAACATCCTTGAGGGTTCCAAATCTTGGTTTGATTGGTAATTTCGCATTGATAACCTTCCTTGGTTAGAGCGGTGACCGATAAGAGTCTATGGGCTGCTTGAGGCGCATACCAAACTCCTGTAAGCTCCAAAGAAATGGGCTTATCCTTCCCTAGTTGCTGTGATAACAACACAGTACCAGGTCCAAACATTTTCATGGTTGCGCCATTTGCTGTGATCGCAATTCTCTCGGTATCTCCAAGATCCATGAAGTCTTCAACATGTGGTGTGACATGGTCTGTGCAACCGCTGTCAATCATCCAGGCATTGGAAAGAAGATCCTTCTTTGAAGGGACATCTCCTGATGTGTAAGCTCCCGCAATATACAGATCACCAAGATCGAATTCATCGTTGTAATCATATACAGCATCATAGTCCTCAGCATCTCGCTGGTATGTAGAGTCCCAGACATTAATGTCACGGGAGTCAAGACCGTGCTTCCAAGTGCCATCAGCATGACGAGCAGTGTTTCCATAAAAGGACTCTTCATCCTTCTCATTGATTGACTCTATAAATGTCGAAAGACAGACTGCCTTCACTTTGCGTTCCTTCTTCTTTGGCTGACCACGAGACCCTGAAGGTTTAGAGGGAATCGCGGTGTTTCCGAAAGGAGTGTGAGGAAGACGCACTAGCATCTCCATCCTTGAAATATGGTGATGCGAGGGGTGGTCCCATTGGATCATCATCTCCCCAACCAGCTTGACCAACGGTAGATTCAGTTTCCATTGGGAAATCTGTAAGCGTGTGGTCACCTAGTTGTGTTTTGCCCAACTCTACAATGTTGGCAAATCCATCCATGTCCATCTCTACTTCATTCGCACATCCTTTCCCTTTTCCCTTTCCTCGACGTGTCTTGAAACCGGAGTGATTGTTTGTTTGCTCATTACAGTTTGCTCTGGATCCTGAAGGTGTTATAATCATAACATTTTATTCGTACACTTCGTACACTTTCAAATCGGACTTAGTCGTTTTTACTTTCGAAAGGTCACGTGACATAGCACACGTGATCGTGGGAACTTACATGTGATCCATTGCTGACTAAGCATATGATGTCATGACCTAGACCAGGCCTAGACTCTATGACGTCACGACACATGTATTTAATCTCCGTTTACTTCTCTTCTTTTTGATCCCCGCGCCTCGTGTGGTTAATCACCGTTGCGCTTCTCTTCTTTAGTCTATCCATGTATAGTAGTTCATCTCACGCACAGCATGGTCTGTGCGCACTTCTGTACAATATATAAAGGCTCGTGGTTAGACTAGGATTCCCTAGTTTTAACCACTTGTCTATTTGCTGGCAACAGTTGAGGATTAAGTTGAAGCTCCTTGATTCCATCTTGCCAGGTCTTTGTGTAGACCTGCAACTGTAGTGGGACCTCGTGTGAAAGGGTACTACGTGCTAGCATTCGACTGCGCGTTGCCTCGCAACA
>JBBPSI010000308.1:0-25672 GCA_038093515.1 Butyriboletus loyo
GAGAGAGTCGCTGAGGCGGCGGAAGTCTCCACCATTTTTGGGACACTGAGGCCGTGTCCGAGTGAGAGAGTCCCCGGAACATCCGAGCAGATCAGCGCTCTCTTCAGCGAATCTCCGAGAGTCGTAGCCATGGCCCAATGAAGAGAGCACAGATCTTCGAAGCTAAACAGGTGAGAACGAACCTGATGGCGTCATTACTGACCTGATGTTGAGATCTGGACGTTGCTAAAAAGGTCGTGTGAAGACGACTGTATGTCGACGAGCCCGTCACGGTCGGGCCAAGATTTGCTGCTGCACCCACCTTGGCACTCCGCTACTAAAGATCACAAGCTGAAGGGCCCGTACGTAGTACCACGTGTCCACGACCGCGTCTCATAAACTCACGAAATCCTTTGTTCAAGAAATCGTAGAACGCATGCCCTGTTACCCGAACGTGTTTTGGCAAAGTCTTCGTGAAGGATTAATTGGACGGCGAACGTTGCAAACTCAAGCCAAGTCACCGGAATCTTTGGATTGAAAAAAAAATCATGCCGCGTCAAAGCGATAGGCGGTGCCCGCAGCAACTTGGCTTTGACGCTGCCAAGTCTATTTTTGAGGACCAGGTATAGCTTTTCTGCTCACCGATCATAGCCGAATCCGATGGATAGTACCACTGTGCGGGCCTGGTGGGTCTTCGTTTATCATCTTAGGTACGAGGCAATACTCATTCATCGGCCCTATACTACGTGGGTGTTCGATCCCGACTGTGCACATCCCGTGGACCATGCTTGTCAGCGAGTACCTGGGATAGCTCAAACAGCCCCCTCGTTTGTCGAGTGCCTCGGAAGAACAAGGTCAGTGAAAGCACTGCCCCGGAGAGTGGTCCCGGAGTCTGGTTGGATCCGACTGGTAAGGGTTTCCGCTCGAGGATGCACGTTTTCTGGATACGTTCACAACCACGATGCACACGAGCTGAAAGGCCCTGTGATTGCATTTAAATACCCATCCATCGTTTCGTTCAGACAAACCCCCACTGGACGTGAAGTTTGCAGAATGTACCCTACATACCAGACACACACTTCTTCCGGATCACTCTCGCCTCCGTCTCAGCAGAACAAAGTCATTCTGCAAAGGGAGTATCGTGAAAAGGAAGGGGAGTGTATCAATACGCTCCGAGATATCATCAAGGATCTTACCGGAGAGGAGCTACGGACGCGATACGAGATCCTCAGGAAAGGTAAGTAACGCCTCTCATGGTATTCCAAGGGTGGTTGCTAACAGCCTCACACCCGAAGCGATCGATATACTTTCAGGAGTTTTGGAGGATAGGAAGCAGAACGAAGCACTGGTTAATGCCCTGACTCCGTATGAGATACCTCCGACCAAACCCGAAGGCACAGCCTCAGCTCATGAGGGTAAGTAATTTAATGATACCCGATGAGCGGATCGCGTTATGCACGGCGCTTTCTATAGGTCATTTCACCCAATCACCTCATTATTCACAAAGCTGGCACTCTGGTGCCGAGTTAGATGCAGCGTTTCCTTACTACGGTGCTCATGTCCAGGATCAACAGTACCACTTCATGTCCGGCACGGACTCCGCCCAGGCTTTTAACATGGCCAGTTCTCTGGGATACGGCAAGGACTTGTCTGGTTATCCTCCACTTTGAAGACCCTCTAGAACTAATTTAGAACCAATCCATCAATGTAGCCATACTATCTCTTTCTCTTTCGTTCCTCTCCAAGTAGTGTAGCCTTATACATGTGTATGTAATTTTACCGTCGACTGACATGCTATATATCTATATATTACTCTGGTTTAGAAACAGGAACTATTTTTAGGTCCGAAGAAATTTGAGATTTCATGTCTGTTTCTGCAAAACCAGTTTCATTATTTTTCCATCGCCGTTTCTCATACTACATCCCGTCAACAGCATGTTTCTTAATAGCTGCGTCCACCAGTTCTACCATACCAATCACCGCTTCCTCTTCTAGCGTGCGACCAAGGAGTTGAAGTCCAACAGGTACACCCGGGAACACGTCCGGATGGTCTGTTAAAGGTCAGATTCAAATCAACGACGAGTCGAGTGTACACATTAACATACAGAGTTTGTAAAATGCTTCGTCTTCGTGGTTGTGAAAGTCATGAGGAGCTACCGGGAGATCAAGCTTAGGGTCGACAAATGTGACAGGAAAGACAGCGCAAGCATAGTCCATCGCATTTCCAAGGGTCGTATAGAACGAATCACTGAATGGGGAGAAGCGAATGGGACTTGAGTGTATGCAAGTCGGAATGCGACTCACTAATTCAACCCGTGTGGACAGGCAGTATAAGCGACAGCAGGCGAAATGATAGCATCGACAGGTCTGCCAGTATTTGTCCTGTTCCTTGTTGCATTCCAATGGTCAAGATAAGCCTTGCGCAATGCACGTTTTTCTGTATGGAGTTGCCATAGGAGGAGGTAAGGCAACACTTTCTAATAATATCAAGAGCATACCTCCCAGGTAGTTCTATTCCTTGGGGGTCCAACTAGACACTTCACGAGTGAAACCTCCAAGTCGAAGGGATGCGGATCCGCCTCAGGGCTCATTGAAGTAATCAAAGGTTCACCGGACGCCTCACAACTCCTCCGGTAGTCTTCCCCTCCATCAGCAACCAGGATAGTTTGCTTGTATTCTAAGAGTCAGATATGTTTCCGCGTACACTTCCTGGACTTACAGCATTCTTGTAGATGTCGATATGGTTGAGATATTCCCAGTCGATAACTAGGACAATTTTCCGAAATTTTAGGTGGCAGTTGGCAGTGGGGCCAACTTACCCTGGTGTCCTTCTTTCTCTAGCACTTCTTTGACCATATTCATAGCCCTAATGAGAGGAGGATGTGGCTTGACCACCTTATTGTCCCACAGTATCGCAAAGCACATTCCTTTTCCGCTACCGTGCTCTACCAGTCGATATTCTTCCTCACTCCATACTTTTCGGATCGCAAGAGGGTCGCGAGTCCAGGGACGGGCATCTATGATTGCGTTTGTGAATAGCTTCAACGCCGAGATAGAGGTGGCCATCGGCCCAAGAACAGAAGAAATAGACTCTTGACCCACCAAGGCGTTAGCGGCGCCATGATAGGGAAAACGTTCGTACGAGGGCCGAAGCGTGTACAATCCGCAAAAGGCACTGGGAATACGGAGAGACCTACAGTCATTCCATATGAGAACTCATCCTCAATCGTGAACAGAAACATTACCCGTCTATATCAGTGCCCACTCCCAGGGGACTACCTCTCATGGCAAGAAGCGCACCTTCTCCGCCAGAGGAGCCACCGGGGGTAAGCTTCCTATTGTAGGGGTTCGTCGTGCGGCCGAATACATTGTTATGCGTTTCGCCCCACTGCGCGAGCATTAATAGAAGATCAGGTTCCCTTTCGCTTCCCCCACGAGCTCATTCGGCGTAAATGATAGACGTAGGGGAACTTACCATGAGTGTCTGTGGCACATTTGTACGAACAAACGGCACCGCTCCGAGTTCGTACAAGATTTCCACAAGGACACAGTCATCCTCTGCAAACTTGCTAATATTACAAGCGTATCCTGAGAGGTATGATGTTAATGGTTGGCGAAATGCTTCATAGATCTTTTATTACCCATGATCGTCTCCAAGCCTTTCATAGTAAACTGGTCTTTCAGTGAAATCGGTAAGCCGTGTAAAGGGCCAACGGGTTTCCCATGCTCTACCAGATATCGGTCGACTTCTTTTGCGCGATCAAGGGCACGCTCAACGAAGATTTCGGTGAGACAGTTTGTCTGAAATCAAGAGTTTGATATGTCCGAAAGACGAGATCTATGAATTGCAGACTCACGACTTGATGCGCGATGATAGCGCTCCTGAGATATGCAGTGGTGACTTCTAGACTCGTGTACCCCGAGTACTTGTCGGCGAGCAAACGGACCAAAGCCGACACATCTTTCGTGCCGAGATCGATGATGTCAAGCTCTCGTGATGACAAGAGTCCACAGTCCTCCGTGACGAAGCGAACATCCAAGGATGTGTCCGGCGGCACTTTGATCTTCCACTCTTGCGGGATGGACGCATCCTGAACAGCTTTACGAGCCTTGCACAAAGTGCGCCAGTGGGCCGACGAGGTTCCAGCAGCAGTTCCGGTATCCGACATTGCGAACTTGCCGACAACAGAAAGAAGGAAGGATGTGTGGCGGAAATAGTACCTGGCTCGACGGCTGCGTCTCTGCTCGTGACGATAGTATGGGTTTGGGAGTTCAAAGTGCCACGGAAACGTAGACCACGAACGGAGCATGACCCAACTTCCGGATGTGTCTGTAGAATTACTAACAAGTGATCCCGGACTCGAGTGAGATACCGTAGTATCCGAGTCATCAAGACTTCGGATGAGAAAGAAATAAGACACCAGAGGAAGCGAGTATCCGTTACACACGTGCGCTCACATACTCACTGCTGCTGAACTTGAATCCGACCTTTCAGTGGTAATGGTTAGAACCGCTAAATTCAAGTGTTTTGACCTTGAGTTGCGTACGTGCTGCTTTTTACAAGATCATTGTAATGTCCATAACAATTAATTTTTACATGGGCTACATTTGCCCGTAATCAAAAAGGAGACGACATGAAGCTTGAAGCTTGAAGTCCAACGGACGTAGAATCACTATGTTAACGAATGGATCCGATTACCGTGACGGAGTATAACTACTTTCATGATGCAGTGGTACCGAATGAGTCGGGTGTGTCGCGGCGAGAGGTGCGGAGACAGGGAAAACTAGCCGGAAACCTTCCACGTCCGAATATAACTTTGGTATATAGGTCAAACCGACGCTTTCTTGTTACCTCTTCGTGCGTAGTTTCCCAAAGGGAAAAAAACAACAGCTCCAACGGAAGCACGATGATCAGGGCGCTGGACGCAGAGTGAATCGTTCAAGAGATGCACCAGAATCCCGAACAATTCCATTACCTTTCTGTTCGTTCAGAAGCCCATTGGCCCCTTCCTAAAGTACAGTCCTACCGCTAATTTATAGGGCATCGTGAGAACGAAAATCAGGTTCGAAACCAACGAGATCGCACCCTGCCTGACCGGTGGAGAAGGTTTGCTCAATGGCGCGTCTGAATAGCGTCCAATACATTTTCCTCACGTCTGCGGTTGTCCCAAGGAACACAAAAACCATAAAGGCAAGCGTCACAATTGTCCAGCGCCGCAGTTCAACGTTGCCAGCCTGAGGGGAGCTCGCCTCCCACTCTCGGGCGGAGACATGGACGATAACGTCAATGGTTGAATGGATGGTTCTCCATCCAGGCCAGGGGGTCACTGGATTTGCCATTGCCAACAAGACGATGGATATTGAGGTCGGGACCAGCCCGTACATTGTACTAACAACCCCGAGGGCCATTAGGCGTGAGTTCAAGGCCCAACTGGTTCCTGATTGTCTCGTCAGCTGGTGGTTCCATCGGAAATATGTTCGCATAGCAAGACCTAGACAAAAGGTGTGAGTTCAGAATCGCAGACTTTGGACATTACATACAGGCATATCCCGCCGAAACCGTACCCATGAACAAGGGAAGCATCCAGACGAGGGGGAAAGCAATATTGACGGTGCCTACACCCGAAATGCAGCCAACGTCCTCGTAAATGTAGAACCGATATTGTTGAACAACATACTCTGCGATACACGATGAGCAGGGAACAGAGAAGCTGTGCACTCTTGGAAATACGCACGCAGAGCAACGGACGCCCAGGGAATCACCAGACAGAGAACGATGTCGACTACCGTATTAAAAGCGAAGGACTTCTAGTCTGCATGTTAGTGGGCGTATCGTCAAGAGCAACTGTAATGATACCTCATGTCTTCTGGGGTCCAGAGTTACAATCATGTACAAGCGACGGTTGATGGACACACCGCTCGCGGCGAGGCCAACGTCTGAGGCAACGAGAAAATAGCCACCTAGATCGAGCTTAGCCCTTGCTATCGCCAAGACATGTCGCCTGGACGTACAAAAGTCACACCAAACTGGAGTCCAGTTCTCAACATTCCTATTCCAACGTATCGTGTTGACACATTGGACCAAGCATGCAACCATGGTCCAAACGATAAGCACGGATGTTCCCACATTTCCAGAAGCTGTCCGCTTGATGAGGGTGTCACAACAGTGCACAGGTAAACTACGCACCTAACGTCTTTGGAAGAGGTATTGCGACCAACAATGCCCCAAGACCTGCGCAAACAACGAAGATGATATTGGCAACGCCATGCATTTTATCATTAGAAATTCGATGCACAGAGGTGCTTACTGCTGGCTGGTGAGTACCAGGGAGAAATAGATTTGCTCCGCTACTTATACACCCCTGTTGGATCATGTGGCAACACGACTGAGCATATGTTTTCACCGGCACAGGAATGACAACCGTCTACACGGTGCGTGGTGCGAGAATACATGTGATTCGGAGCTAGCGCTAAATCATGTATGGGGGTCTGTCAGCTTAATGGGAAGTCGACAACTTGGTGTGAGCAGTGTCAGCTGCTATGACCACCACAAATAGATGGGTTTCAACAATTTACCTTGGGAAGTTCGACTGGGTCGGTGCTAGAGTCCGTCTGGAATTAGCCTCCCCGAGTTAGCACGAGAATTCAACTGGGTAGCTACTAACTTATACTCCAATGCGTACAGCTGGACCCAAAACGTGGGACCGCTTTCGCCTGTGTTCCACTCCGAGTCAGTTTTGGGTTTACCCTGATTTATAATACTGAACAGATAACACTATTCCCAGTCTAGCCTCTTACTTGGACAAAATCGTCTCGATAGCGTATCAGACCCGACTTGGCCACCAGTGCCGCCATCATAACAAGTTGGCGACCTAAGCGAAGCGAGTCATGAACTGATCATAGGATTTAGTCTGCGTGAGAAGCGAAGTGGCGTGCCTTTTCTGTCTTTGCCCACTTCGCTCCCGCCGTAGCCTGTCCCTGCTCCGACAGCGTAGTCCTTTGTTTTGCACGTACCCGCCACACCCCTCACAGGTTTCATACGAATACTCTCAAGTCCTAACAATTTGTTCGACGCTGTTCGCTCGACTTCTGTCTAGGCTAAAGCGAGTCTGTTCGGTGCCCAGCCCACCCTCACAGCTCGCTTTGCCTGACAGTATCGGGTCTCCCTTGGGCCGAGAAAGCCTGCGGTTTTTCGCCCAATCCTCGTTATAGCATTGGGTTGTCATGTACCTACATACACACGCTACTCATCCAATACCTTCCTGCGCAACGACAAGCTCGACACGTATGGAATGCTCTGATTTTATCCCTGCTACCTGCGCCACAGGCTGTGAAGCTGATTGTGGGAATGTGTCGATGGTTTCTAATCATTTTCTCAGTTCAAGTCGGATGAAGACCTAATCTCGGACCACCTGTTTTGGGTGTCTTTTCAGAAGTTCGGGTCCTGGCCGGGAAGTATTTGCACACACCTAGTTGGGTGCTTCCCAGAACGCCTGGCTGGAGACGAGCGAAGATCTAAGGCGAACTCTGCAGCAGAATAAGCCGGATTGGGTATAGTACTAATACCATGTGTCCGGTAAACTAAGGTGAAAGCAAAACTGAGTGCAACATCTGTATCGGCCCCGAAAGCAGTCGATCCCGCTGTAACTCGCCGAACTGCTTGGGCCAGAAAATGCAATTTGGGTACAATTCCACTCACATCTATAAGCTTGTCTACATTGTCTGACTTAAGTCTTCCTTGAATCTCAGACACACTACCAATCTAATCTTGTCACAGTTCCACCACGACCCGCAAAGCCCCATTCTATCTGGTTCGCAAGCTTTATCGCCACTCCCAAGTCAGAGGCAAACCTAAAATGACATATCCATTGTCGAGAAAAACAAATCAAGAAGCCCAGAGCGACTTACGACCATACCGCAGCGGGATTCTTCTGGAACAATCGTCCCACGAGAACGACGTCAGCTTGCCCTTTGTCCAATACTTCCTGCGCGACCACTCCATTCGTAATCGACCCGACAGATCCCACTACAAGCTTGTCGCCGACAGCTAGTTTCACAGCATGTGCGAATGGCGCTTGAAAGGCTGCTCCCCCATTGATAATGGCTTTAGGATGGTTCCCGCCACTGGAGACATCCAGGAAATCGACACCATGTTCTGCAAGTATACTCGCAAACCTGACAGTGTCTTCAACTCGCCAAGAGGGCTCATCCGGTAGAGCCTCCTCCAACCACTCAGTTGCAGAGACTCTGATGCCATGAGTTCGATAATCAATGGAATAGCCATAGATTGCGTACCTGAGAAACAAGGGCATGTCATCAGGAATGATGTCACGAATGGTATCGACCACTTCTAGAGTTAGGCGAATGCGATTTTCGAAGCGACCCCCATACTCGTCTGTACGCTTGTTAGATTGGGGACTCAAGAATGAGAACAACAAGTATCCATGGGCATTGTGGATCTCGATCACGTCAACGCCAGCCTTCAAGGCACGTTTTGAAGCGTCAGCAAACGCAATCACGACCTCCTTGATCTGAGCTTTGGAGAGTTCCTTCGGTACTGGGAAGTTCTCGTGGAACGGTACAGCCGAGGACCCCCACACATTATTAGTCCACCCCCCGACCTTCTCTGTGGCAGCCAATCCGGAATGTAGCCACGGAGCGACCGTGGACGCCTTGCGACCTGCATGGGCAAGCTGAATACCAATTTTCTGGTTTTGAGAATGCGCGAACTCGACAATCTTGCGAAGCGATTCGGTCTGGCTATCTTTCCACAAACCAGCGTCCTCTGGTGTGATCCGTCCTTCGGGTACAACGGCTGTTGCCTCTATGATGGATAGCCCGGGCCCCCGAGTAAAGATACCACCAACTTGGGACGCGTCAAGGCCCTCTGCATTCTGGAGCAGGGGAGCATACTCACGGTGAGCTAGATGCCAGGGGGTGAAGTGACCGTCTTCGGCTGAATATTGACAAAGCGGCGAGAGCTGAAGTTGGTTTCGATTGAATGCTGGACCATGCAAGCTGGACGAAAGCCCTTACGAAGATACGGTTATGGAACGTGGTCCCTCTTATCTTGATGGGTTGGAATAGCTTCGGTGTTGGTCTGTCATCTGGTTGTGGGTCATATGCAGTGCCAGCTGCGGGCACTTGTGCAGGGGTAAAGTAAGAAATACCAGGAGCAGGTCTGTTCGTTAACGAGGGCATGTCGAGGGAGGGTCGTGTGTATGGCGGAATTCCTTGAAACAACAATTCCGTTGCTTTCTATACCGGTTCGGTAAAACATAACATGCGCTCAGCGAAGATGGGAACATTGTCGGTGCCGTGCTTAGTGAGAGAGGAGCCACTAAGCCTATGGTAATGGCACAAACCAATTCGCAAAGATAACTGTAACGTTAATTGCAGTGGTGGGTATTGAACGGAACCCGGGCCGCAAATTGATTGGTAATAACTATCATGGCATGAGAGATAGACCATCCTGACCTAGTACTAGACTTTCGTATCGGTAATGCAAGTACCCCCAGAAATGCAAAAATGGGTACCACAATGTACCTCCAAATGCACAGTGACCGCCCACCCCTCGAGCCAGACTCGGGCGCTTTTCATATCGAGGCTGTACACTAAATTCGAGTTTTTCAGCGCCGACCCCATCATGTGCATCATTCGACGTAGTACATGAGTCATGACACTCGCGTCCCGACCCTTTTAGTCTAGTCACCAGACTACCTCCTTACCAAGTACCTCGTCTAATCACCGCTGATGCATAGACCTGCTGTCGATAATCCAGACAGCCTCGTGCGAATACATACTACACGCCACTCTAACCCTACTGTACTTACATTTCAATAGTTCTCATACCAACGTGCAACATACGGCAGCGAGCCAGCAGGCTTGAATGACGCCCGCACAAACTACTGCCGGCGACTCATAGACTGATCACACCCACACCACCATGACCCTGTCTTCTTTTATGTTTTATGTTTTTTTTTTCCGTCTCATCTCGTGCGCACCGTCACCTACCGGGACGACTCCGGAATATACAATACACACCAATACCTCAGCAGTACCTCACATCAATGCTATCATATCTGCAGTCTCAATTGTTAGCTTAGAGCGGTACATACGCCAAAATCTGTGGATGACCTGTGACATCAGCAGGCGTACGTTAAGGGACTGGGAAAGGTTTCGTACGCGCACGCTCGCGGGCTATTACAACGTTCCTTGTGGCGCCAGGCTCGGGCACGTTCATACAGTTGATATGCTCATAATGCATAACAACGGTTCCTAATGTCCATTAAGCGAGACTAGGTTTAGTCACCCTGAGTGTAGGGTTTATGCATTATGAGCATATCAACTGTAGCATAAGGCTAACCATATGATCAATGAAAAGACCATTCGAGTGTCTAGTTTTAGGGAGACAAAAGTTCATCCTACCCCAAAGTTTCAATCACACACGGTGATCAGAGAATAGGCGATCATCAGGTGGACATTGTACAAGTCTCACGGTTCCCATGCTGGCTGTGGTCGAAGACGGGAATGGTTGTTTCGCAGAGTAACATGATCAGCGAAGGACAAAACTGAACTGAACTGAATCTTTTTTCCCATCAAACTTCTCCCCTGCAATGTGAATCTTCCGAAAGTATCGGAGCACTTTTTGATACCCGGGCTCCGCGGACCCAGAAGGGCCATCGAGTATGTCCATAGCACTTGTGTGCAAACAGTAAGACGCAAGGAAAGCCGAAACTCGGCTTGCGGGACCCAGAAGGTGATGAGTGAATACAGGTGGTACCGTACTTACCAATTTCTTCAATCACACCTTTACGAGTGCGGTCCGTGCTCTCGTTCCTGTATAAACTGGGTTAGTAACGACTGGATTACATCAGAAATGCAATGTGCGCGTTTATCTCAGCTGCATAACCTGGTTCTCGTGAGAGCAAGCAAGCATCGCCACAGGAGTACCCTGTTAAATCGTGTGGTAAGATCGAAACGGACTTACATAGAAATCTGAGTCGTGAAGATGGCCGTAAAACATGGAAGATGCTTACTTTCGATGTGTAAGTGCTCGAGAGCGGCGCATGTCGTACTCTTTTCACAGCCTTTTGATCCTACTTTCGGCGATGACAAACAAAATTGGATGTGGGTGGGTAAACTCGAAGATCCCGTATTCAAATGGGTGGCACAAAACGTTTGAGTGAGTAAGCTAGTAATGTGTCTTTCCTACCGGAGGCATCAAAGTGAACAATGACCTGCATAGAAAATCATGTCCAGTGACTGGCGATTCCGAAAGAGAAGAGGATAGGTCGAAGACCATGGGAGAAGTAGTCCAGGCCGTGTGAGGAAAATCTAGCAGCAGGATCGAATATTCCTCACAACGTGCATCTCGGGGGTATTTTGATTCGCCGACACACAGGACGAGAGACCGTGCAAATGTGTCACCCTTGATTGAGAAATTCAGCATAGAGCAGCGGTCACCTGGACAGGGAATCGACACTGCATAAGGTTGTTTTGAGGGTGGACAGAGATGAGACCCACGTTCGAGCGGAGCTGGTTGTGGTTGGGGCGGAGAAAGGGAAATCATGTGGCAGAACAAGAAGCTGGCGAGCCGTCAACGATGATAATTATGGCACATTTTTCAGAGGTGATTGGCACACTCAGCATGTATGGTGTCGTCGTCGTTGCTCGCAATGACCAGGGGGGCGGGTTGACGCGCACGGTCCATCCCCAAAAGGTTTAATTCGCACGTGCACTTCCCTCACTTTTGCACAGTTACCACTGCAGCTTGAATCCTGTGCACGCTGACCCTGACCGTTATTGCCACTGAATTTTCAAAGAAAGAAATACCGTCTTATTCCTGGGCTGCCGAATACAAGACATTGCCCCAGACGCAAGCCGGGGCGGAAACCAGTAAGTTCTGAGCGGCGACGGATCGGAAAACAAGCAATTTCGAGCGGAGTGAGTTATCCCCTCCTACTTACCCTCCTGTACCATAACCACATTCTTCTGACTGTCTCGTCGTGATGTTCTGCTTCTCCCGTGCTGACCTCCTTTCCAACATGGTTTCCTTCTCGCAGTCCCGCGCCTATCTGCTTACGCAAATAGAAGATAATCTGTGTACCGCCCCGGTCACTTTTCTAATTCCCTACCGCAATGGCCAACGATCACGCTAAGAATACTGGTCCAGTCACCCAAGAACATCCTTACACCCCCGCCATGCCCCCCTATGCCCAGCCCCTTGGCGCTGCATATCCCCCTGGGTACCCGATATATTACGCCCAACCCCCCGACTCAAGTCACGGCGAAAACGCCAACAGCGTGCCTCCAGGACCACAGTACATGATACCCTTTCCAGCGGCGCCTGGAATGGTGTATCCTTACCCACCCCCACCCCCTGGGCAAGGTGCGGAATAATTTTGTCAGCCATGAACACTCCTTACGTCAGAAAAAAATAGGTTTTCCGCAGTACCCACAATCTACGCCTGCTGCTGCCAATGGACAACGTGCTAAGCGTAAGCAGGTGAAGATGGCGGTCAGTCCCTAGCTTCGATCATGTATCTCGCGTTTTTGACTATTTTAACTTTGCTTGTAGTGTACCAGTTGTGCCAATGCATGTAAGCGCTGCGACGAAGCCCGTCCGTGTGAGCGCTGCATCAAATATGGCATTCAAGACAGCTGTGTGGATGGCATTCGCAAGGAGCGTCAAAAAGGCATCAAGCGTGGCCCTTACAAGCGCAAGAACAAGACTACTAACACCAACACAGAGACATCTTTTGTCGGTACGTACACCTGTTCCTTTGTCAGCAACGTATGCTTATTCGTGCAAGTGTCACCAGCCGCGAATGGCGAATCCGAGTGGCAACCCGCAAACGGAACTCCGCAGCCCCCCGCCGGTGGCCAGCCACCCCCGCCCATTCAGGCGATACCGCACTACCCTCCTCCGGAAGGATTTTATCCTTATTTTTATCCGCCACCGCCGGGTTTCATACCACCTGGGCACGAGGGTCAATCTGCGGAAAGCGGAACCAGTGGCACGAACCACCCACCTCCTATGGTGTCGTATTTTCCACTGGCACCGCCAGGCTTCTTCCCCCATTATGCTGCTTCAGTCCCTCCAGGCGCATTTCCACCGCCTCCGAATGGGACACCAGCAACCACTATCGATCCCGCGGAGGCGTCGAGGAATGTTGGCCAATCTACAGAAGCTGAAAGACAGACCAATGGTACCACGGCAACCGGAAAAAAGCGATCTCGTGCAGGCAAGGGCGGCGAAGCAAAGCCGAAGAAGCAAAAGGCTGTCGTGACTACACAAGAGAGCCCGACCTCCGGCGGAACGGCCGGAGGAAGCGACCACGCCTCTGACCCCGGAGCGAACAGCCCTCCTGCACATGACGACTGATGGTGTGCTGCGCATGTCAGGAAACACAATCTCCACCCTGCTTCGTCAGTCTCGTCCATCCTGTGTTTTGATATTTTTGTCTGTGCCACCTATGTTTTCCTGACATTGTTCCACTGCTGCTTTTTATTGTTCGATTTGAATTGATTTTATTCTGCCTCCTCTCCGAGATTCTGAAATCTCGACGTCATCCGCCTTTTCTTTGACCTTTAATCTGGTCTCGGCGAATATGGACAGTGTGATGCAATCCTTTGGGATCGTCTTATTGGTCAAACAGATGCGCGGGCCGGGGACGCAGACTACATTTCAATTGCAAGTCGCGCCAAAGTTAATTATTCTTGTCGTTCGTACTTATAGGCTTTTTGCCTTCCTTTTGCCTTCCTCCCATGCTTCCTTCACATAGATTTGTCCGCATGGTGCACCCTGCAACATTATGCTCTTCGTTCTTTGTTCATGCTATTCTGTTTTGTGTGTCGATCTTGAGTTGGTGTAATTATTTATGTGTAGGTTTGTGACGTAGCGGAAGCAATCTGATACTTCGGACGTGTTGACATTTTCTTTGGGTTTGAAGGTGTTCTAATCTTGAACTGTACATCGTATGTAGATGGAGTTCGTTGTCCTGGCTTGCTCGTCCCAATTCAAGGTCTTTGTCTGTCGTCTTGAAAAGGTCCTTACATGTCCTGGTAATGACCGCACTGGGTTCTTGAAACTTGAGCAGACTTTCCAAATAGAGCGACGAGTTGTTTGTTTCACAAGCTCTTGCCAAACATGTCGCTTAAATTTTGGCTTGACCCTTTTTGCGGGAGTGATTCAGTCCTTTCATCTTTCCTCGTCCTGGTCCACTTTTTCGTTTCTTTTGTACGACCAACAAAAACACCGCTCACGATGTCGGCCCTCCGTACTCTTCGCCAGCTCAGTTCCGTGTCTTCTCGGGTCGTTGCGCGTCCAGCACTGCGTAGTGGACAGACGTTCCGTCTCTCTGCGCAGGCTGCCCCCCGCATGGCGTTATCGGCGACGAGAGCGTTTTCCAAGACTTCTTGTCGCTTCTCAGAGGGTGCTTGTACGTCTTTGTGATGCCCTCCGTCAGGGGAACCCACTCATTCATTCATTCACTCACTCACTGTGACCGACAGCGGACGTTGTTTTTTCACAAAAGTTGGCCGAGGAGCTCAAGTACGAGAAGGAGAGTGCTTCGACAGAAGAACCCGAGTTCCTGAAGGCGTTCAAGGAGCAAGGCGTGTGGACGGTCAGTTTCCCCTCTCTCCCCCCCTTTTTTTTCTACACCCGTTCTTTGACGATGCTTATTGATGGGCGTGTTGGTGTTGTAGATCGAGGACGTCGAGGGCAACGACGAGGTCACGCTCACACGCAAGTTTGGCAATGAAAAGTGGGTACATGTGCCGTTTGGTTGTATGTGATGAGGCTCATGGATGGTTAGTATGCGTGTCATGTTCTCGATCGCAGACATTCAAAACGCGGAAGAGGAGTCCGAGTTTGACCAGGATGGCGAGGAAGGTGGGGAAGAGGATCATGTTCAGTCGTATCCCATTCGCGTGTCATTTTCGGTCATCAAGGTCAGTTGGTTCCGTAGTCGTTTCTTTTATATCGTTCATAGGCTGATGAGGTTGTTTGGAATAGAACAATGCCAAGGGCTCGCTCAACGTTGACACGATGTGTCAAGAAGGGGCCTTCCTTGTGGACAACATCTCATTCTACCCGGATGCCCAGCTCGGTACTGAACTGACTGCAGAAGCGGACTGGAAACGTCGCGGACTGTACATTGGCCCACAGTTTGACTCGCTGGATGTGACGGTTCAAGAAGAGTTTGAAAAGTGGTTGAACGAGCGGGGTGTGAACGAGAGCCTTGCCACGTTTATTCCGGCGTACTCGGAACACAAGGAACAAAAGGTGAGTGTGTATGGCGTGCTTTGATGGGATGGTGATTGACTTGTGCTCAGGAGTACGTGAGATGGTTGGAGAACGTCAAGAGTTATATCGACGCTTGAAGGGAGGGATATTAGCATTGGATATTTTGTACCTTGACTAATTAGCACGTTCGTATGCGCACGAATTGCATCACCGCTCACGAAAGAATTGACTCAGCTCGAGCCAGTTTGTTCGGTAAAAGACGAGAACTGTGTCAGAATGACGTCGAACATTCTCGGCCGTATACAGCACTTTCTTGCAAGCCACGTCTCTCAGGTCACAGCGCATATATAAACCCATCGACGGATTCCGACCATGAGCCACAGCGAGCGAACTCGGCACGATCATGTCCTCTCCCATTCCCATCCCCATCCGCTACCCTTCCCACAGCGGTGCGTCCTCTCCGGGGCTCTACGTTCCCGTTCATAGACGCGCGCCCGGTTCCTACGCCTCCAGCTCGTCCAGAACACCCTCACCCTCCCCCTCCCACTCACCATCACCCACATACCTCGCACGTACGTATCCATCTCACTCACCCGACACAAAGAAACGCTGACGTCACCACCGCAGTAAACTTGCACACCCCCACATCCGCATCTATACCGGGTGTGTACACCCCCGCAGAGCTCCTTCTGCTCTCGACATCCCCACTGGCCAAGTTATCCGTGGACGACGTCGACGCACTGCGTACGCTCGCACCCGAGGTCGTGCGGACGCGGAAACAGCTCAAGACATTGGTGTGGCATGCGCGTCATCCTCATCATCCGACGGACTTGGACTTGCCGCGGTCACATGGGAGGACGTCTTCGCACGGGTCACATGCATCAGAATCGGAAGAAGACAGGGCGACGAGTTGGAGGCGGATCTAGTCGATTCATCCTTACTTCATTTCATCACGCGAACGCTATTATTTACCACGAATAGCACTGTAGAAATCACATTACATCCGACAACGATTAACCACGCCACGTCCATTCGAAAGGATAGCTGGAGAATGTAGAGTACAACAGCCCAGATATCCGAGACAACGAAGGGCGATAGACTATCCTCGAACGCTCCACGCAACGAGAACAGCCAACGCACTAGCTAAGAGCACCCACTTTCGCACTCCGCCGCTACACATTGCGTTTGTCTGTTTGCATGAGACCTTAGTTACATCCGGGCCACTGGGCAACGAAATCTACCTTGCTCTCACCTTCGGAGCCAGGCGCGGGCAGGGGACGCGGTGGCAGACGCACGCCGAGCGCATTCTTGAGCCAGGCTTCTTTCTTCACCTAGTGAGGAGAAGAAAGTTCATAACGCATGCCACTTGATCGGATGAACAGACTTACGCTGTAAGGGGGGAACCTGCTCCCCAGGATCATGTCAATCCTGGATTTCCGAGCGCGTCAGTCTAGAAAAAAAAATATGCGTACGTTTCACGCGTACCAGGAAGGCGAGTCGATCGATGATCTCTGGTGAGTGAACAGATCAAAAGTAAACTTGCGCCCAAGATAGCCACCTCGAGTTCAAAACACCGTTCGAATCGCGACAAACTGCAATCAAGCGAAGTACTCACTTCCACTCGCCCCGATGCCACCGAATGGGAGACCGTCAGCTATGAAAGTGGCTCGGTCATATCAAACACGGTCGTCGGGAAAGTCGCTACCAACCTGCGCAATGGAGCAGCGTATCATTCGCAACAGCCTGGCCACTCTGCGTGTTGTCGAAAACTACAATATTCACAGTCAAGCGCACGATAGGTCAAGCGGACCGGACCACTTGCCTTTGTTCTTGAAGCTTGAATCTTGCGAAAAGACGTAGAGCGTGAGTGGGTGGTCTCTGCACGAATGATTATGGCAACCTCAATATACAGCTGAACAAAACATGCCTGCTGTTGATGAATTCGATGGCTTCATCGAGGTCCTTGACGGGCACTACAGGAAGGAGAGGACCAAACAATTCTCTGCACCATAGAGTTAGTTGTTGATCGCTTTCTGGAATGTGTCAACCTACTCGCTCATTAACGAATCGTCGCCCCTCACCCCTCTGACAACCGTGGGCGCAATAAATAACCTCGACTCGTCGGTTTGACCGCCAAACGCGATCGTTCCGGATGTCTTCTCTAGCAGACCCTTGAGGCGATCAAAGTGCGACCGATTGATGATATGGCCGAGGTCGGGCGACTCAGTGGCGCCGTTTGGATAGAACTCGTCGTGCCTGTAGGGGACGAAAGGCTATCAGGATGGCAGTTGCAAGGTGTACCACAAAGGACGAACGCGTCTTTCAGCGCCTGAATGACCGTGTCCTGAGCGTCTTCCTGAACAAGAATATAGTCTGGCGCAACACAGGTCTGTCCCACATTGACACATTTGCCCCACATGATACGTTTCGCCGCCGTTTTGAGGTCACATCTGGGGTCAATGACGACGGGGGACTTGCCGCCGAGCTGAAAGACGGTCAGAAATCACTCTGGGACGCACATACACCTCGACCTCGACCCACCTCCAGACTGACAGGCGACAGTGTTTTGGCAGCCGCAGCACACACAATCCTCGCAATCCGTCCATTTCCAGTGTACAAAACTATTATCACGTGCGTACGTCAGCCTGAACTCCCAGACCGAGACACGCTAAAAATACGCACTGTGATCCCACGTGAATTCTAAAAGCTATGGGTCATCCATATCAGCGAATTACATCGCCTGCGTTCCAGGTGAATGCATTACCTTGGTCGTCTCAGCAACACCCCCCATAACGACACGTACGACTTCAGAATCTATATACTTGGGAATAAGTTCAGCAATGAGACCGCTGGTAGCCGGTGACAGCTCAGACGGTTTGAGCACGAAACAGTTGCCCGCCGCGATGGCGCCAATCTGGTCCGATAATGAACACCGTGAAGAGGATACACGGGAAAATACGTTCATACCATGGGACCGAATGCCAAAAAAACTGGATAGTTGAACGGGCTGATGGAGAGAATGACACCCTTGGGCTCTTTTCGGATGACAGGGCGGAAAGCTGCAAAGTTGACGTTGAAGGGTGCCTTTTCTGTGCGAGCCCACTTGTCGACGCGGTCATAAACAACTTTGCAGTCGCTGATGATCGAGTCGAGTTCGAGGCTACATGAGCAGAACCACGACACCCGTCAACGAAATTGCCATCGATAGGAATAGCAAACAAGCAAACACACAAGGACGTCTCGAGGGTTGGACGACCGAGGTCTGCAGCAAACGTCTCTTTGAAACGGTCATAGTTATCCTTGAGGAGGTAGGCGAGTTGGAGGATTTGAGTCTTGCGAGCCTCGATGGACTTGAGTTTCCCAGCTCTGAAACTCTTGCGCAGGTCTGCATGGATCTAGGACGTTTGAGCACGGTTCTGGGTTGTTCGGAACGGGAGTGACGCACCTGTGGTATTTGGTCGAGAGGCGTGTACACAAGTTCGGTAGACATGTCCAGGAGTCACAATCACAATATGGTGACAGGAGGGAGCAAAAGATGCGTCTAGGAGGATTGCGAGTGGAATACGGACGACTGCAGTGCGTCTCTTATGCCCTGTGGGAAGCAGGGGGGTGTGGGACTCCATGAGCTGTCAGGTGGCCTCGGTGGCGGCAGATGGCCTGGGCAGCGTCAAACCCACTAAAACCTGAAAGTTTATCACCCAGTCTGGGGAGAGATGTGGTTGGTTTGATAGGAATGGTTGCCAAGTGTGATATACCTTTTGTTAAAGATTAGGTCTGTGCAGAGTTTTTTCTTGACGGCGGTCTATGAGTAGTTGTGTGTTAATGCAGTTGAGCCAGCGGGATTGGATGGCTCGGGCTGTGTGGAAGTGATTGCGGATGATACGTTCGCAACGGAGCGCCTGTATCAGGTGTGCTGATTCAGACAGCAGGATTCGTTGGAGGCGGGCTCGCGCGTGATGGTGCAGGTGGGCGCGAGGGGTGTCCTGCGGCTGTGGGGGTGAGATGGATCTGCAGCCAAGGAGGAGGCCGATGGACGGGGTTTTCCATTAGGGTCCTTCAATGTTGATTTGGATCACGGTCGATTTCGACACGACTTCCACGTTCGGCAAACTGCGAAATCCGCTGTGGGGGGGCTCCTTGAACCTGAACCACTACCATGGTCGGTTTTTACCATGCCCAAAAAGGCTGGCAAGGCCAAAAAACGGAAGGCAAATGCCTGGCCCCCCAAAGAAACCAAAGAAACTAAAAAACTAAAACATAGAATAGAAGGAACGGGCGAACAGAACGCCTTACCCAGCCGAACCACACAAGCTCACGATACGATCGCGAGCACGCCGCTGCCCCATGACCCGACCCCAAAGTAGACCATAGTACCCAACCAGTCCCCTTAATACAACCCACATCCTGTAACACTCACGACGAACTAAACCAGAGTAAGAAAATAGAATAAAACAGAACCCATGCTTACTGCCATACACGATAGACCCAACAGACAGCCAACCAACACCCAAAACGCCACAACTTAAAGCACACCTGTCAGACATATAGCCAAACTGCTACTACACAAAAACCGAAATCACAAAATGCCCAAAACACCCCCAACCCCCCCCACTGCCAACCCACCACACCCCACTATGTACCTTAAACACACCCCCACCCTGCTACATCAGCAAAAGAGGCAAAAGCTAGCTAGACCTAGCTGACCTGGGAGGAACTTGGTGATTCTAGCTAGCACTTGCAAGCTCGTACTAGACCTAGTAGAATTGAATGACAATTGAACACATGACCTGCTAGGTCTTGCAAGCCCTAGCAAGAGTGTGACAAACTGTGCCAGGTCTAGCAAGACCTAGCAAGACCTAGCAGTACTGTACCGCACTGCATTTGTTCCCTGTGCTAGACCTAAGTAAGACCATTTGCTAGTACTGGCATACTAGTAATCATAACTTGGATTGCACATAACAAAAATGATGGCTACTAGTAGAGAGTGACAGTGCATGTGTTACAGTTTTACCCCTAAGCGTACCCCGCCACTCGTTTTCCCACGCTCACGCGTCCCCGCCGCCCCCGCCGTCTTGCGATGCCGCCCATCGCCCGCTCCTTAGTCGCCTAGTGGATGTTATCCACTTCCCCGGTCGTTCTGCAAGTCTCAGTGACGCTACACTGAGATAGCCCCTGTCTCGTCGCCCCGTCGGGCCGGACCTTCAGTTGAGCTGTCGCGTCCTTCATTCTTTGACCAATGACATTTGTTACATCACGTGACTAGCACGTGATTAGATTACGACGTGTCAGTACCTTCGCGTCGAGACCCGTATCCAAGGGCTCCGCCGTTCGCGTCCCCTTTGCCCTGTGGGGCCAGCCTCATGGACATTGTCACTTCGCCTTCAGCACTTCTCATTCGCTGACGATGTCGCCATCTTCCTCGGAGCTTCGCTCCCTCGTTACCGGCACTTTGCCGCTTCTTCATTCGCCGTTATGACTCGATGCGACTCATAACCCTTTACCCTTTGCTGCCACGCACAGCTCGGTCTGTGCACCATATGTATTAGTATATATACTCACACTTAGAATAGTACGAGTTCCCTAGCTAATTCTACGCATCTACCAAGTGCCTAGCAATCTAGCTTATACCCCATCTGCCGATAGAGCCGATAAGCTTCAGCTCGATCTCGTCTGGTCGCCACCATACGACATCTCGCCGACACTTGCTCTGCAGAAGCCCGATAGCGTCGTCTACGCGAGTCGGCCATCTTCCCGATTAGGCTCGAGCCCCTATTCAAGCGCTCGCTGCTAGTTGTTTCGCACTCCAGCATAACAGCATGTATCAAGAAAATAAGAGACTCAGAATGTAGTGTCCTTGGCCTCATCATCAGGAGCTTCCCCATCCTCTGGTCCCAGTGTGTCTTCATTGCCAGATATTTCTGCATCTCCCTCATCATCCAGCACTTGATCTAGTCTGCTATACCCATACTGTTACACTGGGCGCTAACTGTTATGCTGATAGTGCACAATAACTAGCAGCAAGCACTTATAGGGGCTCGAGCCTAATGAGGAAACTAGCCGACTCGCGTAGACGACGCTATCGGGTGTCTTGCAAAGCAAGTGTCGGCGAGATCTTGAGTGGTGGCGACCAGACGAGATCGAGCAGACTCTTATCGGCTTTATCGGCAAGAGAAGGGTATATTGCTAGATTACTATGCACTTGGTAGATGCGTAGAATTAGCTAAAGAGTCTGTACTTCTCTAAGTACTCGTATATATACTACTGGGTATCGTGCACAGACCGAGCTGTGTGTGGCAGCAAAGGGCAAAGGGTTATGAGTCTACTCGAGTCATAACGGCGAATGGGGAAGCGGCAAAGTGCCGGTAACGAGGGAGCTAAGCTCCGAGCAAGATGGCGACATCGTCAGCAAATGAGAAGAGCTGAAGGTGAAGTGACGATGTCCATGAGGCGAGCCCCACAGGGCAAAGGGTGCGCGAACGGCGGAGCCCTTGGATACGGGTCTCGACGCGAAGGTACTGACACGTCGTAATCTAGTCACATGCTAGTCACGTGATGTAACAAATGTCATTGGTTAAGAAATGAAGGACGCGACAGCTCAGCTGAGGGTCCGGCCCGACGGGGCGACGAGACAGGGGCTATCTCAGTGTAGCGTCACTGAGACTTGCGGAACGACCGGGGAAGTGGATAACGTCCACTAGGCGACTAGGGAGCGGGCGATGGGCAGCATCGCAAGACGGCGGGGGCGGCGGGGACGCATGAGCATGGGAAAACGAGTGGCGGGGTACGCTTAGGGGTAAAACTGTAACACTAACAACTAGAACAGCAAGGTGGCACTCTGAAGTAGCCGCAGGACTCGTGAAGTGTTTCTGAGCTGGGTCTCAGACTATGCCTTAGTGTGCACACTAAGAGTCTGCAGTGGAAACTAATTGCTAGCAGGTTACTACGTAGAACTAGATGGGGTGCTACTGTACAAGGGCAGGGTTTATATACTACGAGAGTCTGTGCACAGACCATGGCCCAATCAGGTCGCATGAGTCGTAAAGACGAAAGAGGACAGAATACTCTAGAGACTTCTGGAGTATGGAGGAAATAGTGTCTGTGCGCAGGAAATGGTGACTAAGCTAGAATGGTTGGTGCCATTCAAAGGGAACTTGTTACGGTAGTGGTATACTTTTTCCATCCACTACCACTCGGACTACTTCACTCGCCTAGCCTTTTGCTAGTGCCCTTTGAGCGGTACGAACCGCTCTAGCTTAGTCATCATTTCTCGCGCACGGACGCGCTTTCTTTCATACTCCAGAACTCTCTGGAATATTCCTTCCTCATTTGTAGTTTCCTTCTCGCGACTCGATTAGGAACCTGGTCTGTGCGCAGACCCCCAGTAGTATAAAGACCCGGTCTTTACACCATGTACAGTATCTAGTTCTACGCAGTCACCTGCTAGCAATTAGTTCGCTTCCAGACTCTTAGTGTGCGCACTAAGACATAGTCTGAGACTTCTCCCAGAATCGTCTCCCGAGTCCTGAGGCTACTCCAGAGTGCCTCCTAGCTGTTCTAGTTGTTAGCGCCCAGCGTAACAAAAGAACTAGATCTTCCTCTCGCTTCTGCTCTTCAGCAGTAAAGCCGCCCTCCCCTCTCGCCCACCATTTCCATCCCACGATCAAGACGCGTCGGTCGTTCTTTCCGCGTTCCCTCTCCCGAACCGGAACCCATCGTCGTCGACAACCCATCGCCGCCACACTCTCCCGCCCAGCCAGACCCTCAACCCCAGTTTAACCCTTCGCCCCAGTCAGACCCCGAACCCTCTTATCAACCCGAGGACCAGGGTCTAGGGCAGGAAGATGAACCGGCACCCAGCGACGACGGTTATCACAGTGACTGGCTCGACAGAACCCCCCACGTTTCCCCCCACGTCTCCCGCTCTCCCTCTCCACCGTACTATCCTCCCGCAGATCCATCTGACGACGAAGACGACGACAACGATATGTCTGACAAAAAGAATATCGTCCCCAAAGACTTCTCCGGTCTCAATGAAGACGCCTCGCGATGGCTCCTCGCCATGCGCACCTACTTCGCCGCCAATCAGACGGCATTCCCCGACGACGAATCAAAAATCAATGCCCTCCTCATGAAGATGAGCGAAGGGAAAGGCAAAACGTTCTCTGAAGGATGGATGAGTCTCCTTCTAGACGGACACCCCACAGCGCGACAAAGAGAGTTCTCGACAGTCTGCGAGGATTTCCAAAGGGTCTTCCATCCCTTTGACGTAGGAGAGAGCGCCCGTATTGATCTGGGGAACCTCACCCAGAACAAAGCCAACCGCAAGGACGGCTACGACACCTACGTCACGGAGTTCCAACTCCTCGCCGCCAAGTCTGGAATCATCGATGAGAAGGCACTCATTGAATGGTTCATCCGCGGTCTTGACCCCCGCCTCGCAGAATCTGTCCTCTCTTGCGAGAAACCTCCTACCACGCTTGCCGGATGGGCAGAAAAGACATCCGCCTTCCACGCGCAACACAAGCGCATTGACGACCTCCGCGCAGGGAAACACTACATTCCCACCTTCTCCTCCTCCTCCAAGCCCTCGTCCAGCAGAAGGGACCCTAACGCCATGGATGTAGATGCAGTCCGACTTACTCCCGTACAACGTGCGGAGTACATGAAGCAGAACAAATGCTTCATTTGCCACCAAGTCGGCTGCCGATCAACCAACCATCCTCGCCCCCCTCGCAACGGGCAGAACTCCCGAGGACCGTCCTCCCGTCCCCCTCGCAACCCTCAGCGCACACGCGCCGCCGTCGTCACGCAACCCGAACCAAAGCCCTCCCCACTCGTCGACTACCTGTCCGAGTTGAAAGGTCGAGGCACCCAGCAAGAAGACGTCTTGAATGTCCTCAAGGCATGCTTCAATGAAGATGAAGAAAAGCTGCCCGTCGCAGCAACCAAGGTGGCCGAAGAATGGCCAAAGGATTTTTAGAAGAGAGGGAAGTTTCGACGTCTTCGCCTCTCCATGTAATCGCCCCTGTAGTTTTATCAAATCCCAATGCGCAATCGATTCGAGTTCCAGTGTCATTATTCGCGCATGAAGGGGGACAAATCGTCGACACATTCGCCCTGGTGGACAGCGGCGCAAGCGGATGCTTCATAGACCGAGATCTAGTGAAGCGAAAGAAACTGCCGATGGAACGGCTACCCAAGCCACTTAGTGCCCAAAACGTGGACGGGTCAAACAACCAAGGAGGAGTCATCCGACACAAGGTCACCATCTCCATCAGGATTGGAGAAACCGAGGAGGAACGGAGCTTCCTAGTCCTCAATATCGGAAGAGAAAACATGATCCTGGGATTACCGTGGTTACGAGAAGCAAACCCGGTAATAGATTGGGCCACTGGCCATATCGATCTCCCAGATCAAATCAAGAAGCCCCGACACGACTCCCCTCGGGCAATCGCTCAACGGTACCTGGTACGGTACCTTGACTTGGACCCAGACTCCAAGATCGCCAAGCTCTGGAAGAAGCGAGTAGACGCTTCAGCAAGGGAAGCTTACCCTATTAGAAAAGCAACCATCGCGACTGAGATCGCCGCCCAAGCCGTCAAGGAGAAAGCAGTTCTCCCTACCCCGTTCGCCGCCTTCGCGGACGTTTTTGACAAGAAGAACACTGAGGAGCTACCCCCATCCAGATCGTTCGACCACGCCATTGACCTCGACAAAGACTTCGTACCCAAAGTCGCTAAGGTCTACCCTCTGAACCCGAAGGAATCAGAGGCATGTAAGGCGTTCGTCGAAGAACACCTCAAGTCGGGAAAGATCACTCCCTCCAAGTCCCCTCAAGCAGCCCCCTTCTTCTTCGTATCCAAGAAGGATGGTTCGCTACGTCCCTGTCAGGACTACCGGTATCTGAACTCCCATACGGTCAAAAATGCCTACCCTCTCCCTCTCATCTCCGACCTCGTCGATCGCCTCAAGGGATCAAAAATCTTCACCAAGATGGACATCCGCTGGGGATATAACAACGTCCTCATCAAGCCGAACGACCGCTGGAAGGCGGCCTTCATCACCCCTCAAGGGCTGTTTGAGCCCACCGTGATGTTCTTCGGGCTTTGTAATTCCCCAGCCACGTTCCAGGCTCTGATGGACCACATCTTCGGCGACCTCATGGCAGAAGGTTGGCTGATCATCTACATGGACGATCTCTTGATCCATTCTGCCACTTCTGCGGAACACGAGGCCCGTACGATCCGCGTCCTAGAGAGGCTCAGAGAACACAAACTCTTCCTCAAACTCGAGAAATGTTCGTTTGACGCCGAGGAAGTGGAGTACCTCGGAATGATGGTCCGAGAAGGGCAGGTCAAGATGGACCCCACCAAACTAAAGGCCATTCGCGAATGGAATCCCCCAACCTCAGTGAAGGCTGTCAGGTCCTTCATAGGGTTT
>JBBPSI010000309.1:0-25551 GCA_038093515.1 Butyriboletus loyo
GCCGACCCTGTCCACTTTTCGACGATTTGGATGCCTTCTTCCATGACGTCGTCCGAGTGCTGAGGCTCAGGATGTTGCCCACCACAAAGTCCTCGGGCTCGTCCGCCTTGCACCTCGCCAGCTGCAACATACATATGACGACGTATGTGACGAACGAAGCAAAGGCCCGGTCATTCGATCGACACGTCGCATCCCTCATGGACAGCCTACATAGAAACCATCCCCGGGGGCAAACGCGCCCAGTCGAAAATGTTCGAGACCCACTGGCCACCGAGCAACGTCGGTGCACTAAACCTCGAGCGCTGGTGCGTGGATTGGCAAATCACTGATCGCATCTATGTTGACCGTGACGTGTTTACACAACCCAGTCTACGCATCTACCCGCATCTTCAAGACACGGGTGGGTTTTTCGTCGCAGTTTTGGAGTGCAAGGAGAGTCATAGGCCATCGAAGAGCAAACAAGCAGGGTGAGACTTCGCCAATCTGCCCCTCTTGCATGTGTTGAGCGATCACAAGGAAACGCGTTGCCGATGATGCAGAGGCAGCCGTTCCAGAGAACAAAAAGCTCAAGCTGGAGACCAACGTCTCCTTGATCGAGTCCGAAGAAGTGCCAAGTGCAAGCATGTCGTCTGCTAAGCCTGCTACCGCCATCGAAGACGACGCCACAATCGTCGAGGACGAACCAGCTACCGAGCGACCACGCACCGCGCCAACCGCCCACATAAACAAATCGAGGGTCGCCGATCCTTCTTTCAAAGAAATGCCCTACACCTTTTTATCCCCCGACGACCCAGCACTTGTGACCTGCATGTAAATACGTCTCCTCGCCATCCCAACGCTTTCCGTCAATGAAAGCATGCTAACGAACCACACCGACAGGCGACAACTCCACCTGACCTCCGACTTCCCCTCTTCCAACATCCTCGTACGCAACCCCAAAGGCGACGCCGTCCGTTCCTTCTACCTCACCAACGACCTCGTCAAATCTGTCCTCGCCCACAATGATTACACCCGTATGCGTCTTATGACGAGCGGGACCAAGGTAATCACGAAGCAAGAAGCCGGCCGGGGCATGGACGCCCACTTTCGTATCCTTAGTGAAGGACTGCCAGTTGTATTGCCGTATATCGACCCCGTGACGATCATGACCGCGGATTTTGCGACACTGAGGACGCTGCTGCAGACGTATTACCCGCTGTGCGCGTCTTTTCAGGAGCCGTTCAAGTCGGGGATCGAGGCGCGAGGTGAACGAATTCGAGGCGGGTGTGAAGACGAACGCTGAACCTCCCCCTCCCCACCAGGGTCTGGAAGTCATGTCGTACGGTTTCCTGCCTCGCAGTCTGCCGATACGACGTAAGTAATCGTCCGCATTGTCTGTTGAACGAGCTCACAAGGTCGCCTATGCGTACGCTTTCTCTCGGCAGACTGTCGCGCGATCTCGTGCTGCCACTCTGGAAATCGAATGTCTCGGTCACCTTGATGATCGACAAAAAAGCAAAGAGGTTCGTCTTTCGCTGGGAAGCCGCCCGCCTGTGCAGTACCCACCCACTCACCTCGCTGTCACATAATAGTGCACTGAGTCTTCGCCTCTTTGGGGAGGACGTGACGATCGCTGCCCGCGAAGCTGGAAAAAAGAAGAGGCTCGCAACCCCCCCAGTCACGCCGGTAACAAATCATCCTGATGTGGGACCTGAACTCGATGACAAGGACGACGAAGGTGACGAAGACGAAAACGACGACATGGATGCAGAGTAATAACATTAGTGGATGAATACGTGTGTACGTACTAGGCAGCAACTATATGTATATAGCAAAGAGGGCCCCAAAACGAGAGACAAGTGCGAGGCGAAAGTTCACAACGAGGACATCATCGTTTGTATCCAGGCATTACCCTCAATACGTGGTCGGAATGCCTCGACACATCGACGTAACTCCTCGAGTTGTGTGTCCACGGAGGCGTCCTCCATGACGACGTCTTCGCCATTTGTTCCCGGGGTCGACTTTGTCCACCTTCCGAGGAGATCCTCGACGATCTGGATGCCTTCTTCCGTGACCTCGTCCGAGTGCTGAGGCTCAGGATGTTGTGCCACCGCAAAGTCCTCGAGCTCGTCCGCCTTGCACTTCGCCAGCTACAACATACATGTGACGACGCATTCCGTGAATGGAAACGAAAACCTACCTTGACGACGTTTTCAGGGAAGTTTGCCAGCTGGGCGACGTGAATACCGAAGCTCTGGTCCGCGACACCTAACATCACAGGTAAGTATATATGCAGGCCAAGGCAACAGGTAGGACAATTGCGTACCGGGCTCAACCTTGTATAAGAGCGTGATATCCCGCTCCTGCGATCCTTCTTCTCGTCCAACATGTGCAACGACATGCAAATTCTTTACGTGCGGGACTTGTTGGTCGAGTGCTGTGAGCTCGTGAAAGTGTGTTGCGAAGAGACAGAAAGCTCGAATTTTCAATGCAATGTGTCTATTAAAGAACGGATATCAGCGTGTTGCAAAGAGTTGAAATAGGCAAGAACATACTCTGAGATTGCCCACGCGAGCCCGAAACCATCGTAGGTTGAAGTCCCTTGATTCAGTTGTCAACACTGATGAACACTCGCCAGACGCGTAACATTCTCACCTCTCCCGAGTTCGTCAATGATGATCAACGAGTCCTTTGACGCTGACTGGAACAAATCAACCCCTGGCGAGGCGAGCGGAGAGAAATACCCACCCTAAGAATCGACGCGGTTTCGAGCATCTCAGCCATAAACGTCGACACGCCTTTGAGCTGTGAGTCACCCGCGCCCACACGGCACAAGATAGAATCAAATATCGGGAGAGTGGCGGAAGAACAAGGAACGAAACATCCGGCCTGCGCCATGAGAGCTACCACACCGACCTACAAGCCAACTTAGTTCGCCTGCGTTCAGTGTCTCGGAAACATTGTCATCACCTGCCTGATGTACGTGCTCTTTCCACCCATATTAGGTCCCGCTATAACGGTAATCACGGTTATCAGCAGTGCTCATCAACAAAGGCGTGTGGGACATACTGATAATCTGGAACTCCCCCTCTCCTTTGACCATTTCAACGTCATTAGGGATGAAGCTAATTTCGTCTTGAACTTCTAGACAAGGATGTCGTGCGTCTTTCAATAAGAGACTGCTCTCGCCTTCAAATCGCAGGCCGTGTCAGTTACTTATCAGACAAAGGTATGATCGGCAGCTTACCTTTCTCAAAGACGTGAGGCTTAACATATGGTTCCGGGGCATTCACCGATACATGTGCAAAGCTACGAAGAAGGAGAGGTTAGGATAGGTCTAAGGAAAGTGCCGGGAACGAACCTAACGATGACATCGAGGTGTGCAAGGACATGATCTAATTTCTCTAGAACAGGAGCATATGTTGCTATACAACCTGTTAGTCACACCGCTATTTGTAACACTAGATGCTCACAGGCAATGTTCACAACCTCCTTCACAAGCCCTGATTGAGTACGTTGATACTCTTCACTCGTTTCTTGATACTCCGTCGCGAGACTCTTCAATGTCTTGGTCGTAAAGTAGACGCCAGATTTAACCGTTCCGAGCTCGATATATTTCTTACTCTTCACAATGACTTTTGCATCCTAGTTCGCCAAGTAAGATATCACAATTTTAGCGTAACCGATGGGCAACGTGGGTAAACATACATTTTTGGTCAGCCTGAAGCAATATCCATAGGTTGCAGAGTTTTCCAAGTGTAATTTTTTGTCGGGGTCAAGCCCAAGATCATTGCCTACAGCACGGTGCTCGGCGTCTAGTCCATCCCTTGCCTATCGAATATTTCGCAAGATCCACCCAGTCAATTTTTTTTGGTCCTGTTTGAAAACCGAACACCCGACAAACCCACCTCCATGAGTTTAGCGGCCAGCCTTTGCAAGCCCTCATCGTACTCTGGTTTGATGGTGTACGTATGCGTGTCGAGTGAAGCAAGATCGAGGGTAGTTTCCACCATATCAGAGTATTTAGAGAGATTATCGGAGAGATTCTATTGTGGCGGGATTGAAAATCAAAACACAGTCTGTATGCATCCAGCTGCAATAGGGAGAAGAAATAAAGAGACCTACCCTAAAAGGTCCTAGGTATACCTCTTCCACAAGTTTTCCGTGAGCGTCGTGCTCGTACTGGATACCCTCGAGGGTTTCAAGGAGACCTGGCATCTGTTTGTGGTCATTGTTCGGCGTTGAAAACGAAGATATCGTTGCGAGCATCACCTTCAATACCACCTGATACACACGAACAACATCCTCGAGGGAAGCGACACCCTTCTTGAACCGTTTACTTATCCGGTGAAGATCAGGCATTAGTTTGAGGTAGTCATCCTACACCAGTTCAGAGTGATGAGGCTGCATGTGACAGGCTACAGATTATGTCCATTACCTGTAGGGCACGCCTTGTTGAAGCATCGTCTACAAATGTTTCTACCAGATCTTGCCGCCTCCCTGTGGAGCAATTTCTTGACTTCAGCACGAGAAACAATATTCAAAGTACATTAGGTCAGATGAGGTGAACTCTGACTCACGTATCTCGTGCAAGTTGACGAGAGGCTGCTTCAACCAAGTTGCAAGGAGTCTAGTTCCCTGCGCGGTCTTGCATTTATTCAAAAGGCCCAACAGCGTGGATGACTTGTTGATGCCACTCTGTGTATGCGTGAGTCCAAGACGAAGGAGGATATAAAGTTGTTGAGACTGACCCCTCCTTCGGAATTGACCAATGCTAGTGCCCTCACGGAACTGGCATCCAGGCGCATGTATTGAGCGAGATCATGTGATTTGAGCTTGTATGCGCCATGATTCGCAGGATCTGAAAGCAGGGAGAGGTAAATGACGAGCGCAGCTAAAGCACCCGGCGCAGGGACAGCTATTTGCAGATGGCAACGTCAGCATGAAGGCTCTACAGAAAAGTAGGAGGACGCACTGCTGGTGCTCGGTGCATCTTCCGTTTCCTCGGATGCAGTTAGTTTTTTAATGTCTTCCAAGATGTTTTTGGTAGTAAACTCGCCTGGGTGCGCGCGAGTCAGAGGAAGGAGAGACGGAAGAGAGGCACATACTAGGTTTTCGTTCTGTGACGACGACACCACATCGTTCGAGGACGGCTTTGAGCTTGTTAAGGTCGAAATCACGGTCTGTGGTGCCCGATGCAGTTCCTGTGGGTATGATGGCCTCTTTGACGGACAATTGGATAATGATAGACTGTGTGACGAGTCAGATTGAATCGTGACATATAGGCACGCGCGCACTTCAGTGTTCGAGAAGAGATCATTGTCTACGAAGTCGGCCACGCCAATTTCGCGAACGCTCGTGTCGGCGTATGCTATGCTGACGTACTTTGTCTTTGCCTTTTCGCCGCTGGCTGCAGCGCCGATCTTGATTGCAATGACGATGGGTGCAGAAAGGACGTCTGAGTTTGCAAAGAGAAGGTCCTCGACTGCTTGGAGATTTCCCGGAGACGCCTAGGGGACACGTCAGCACGCTCGGAGGGAGTGTCGCGTCACTTGCCTCTTTCTGCAGCACGAATTTCGAGGCCTTTCGCCCCTGACCTGGTGCTGGGACCCAGATTTCGACTCTGAGCTGCTTGACGGTCAATGCCTCGCGCAAGAACGTATGGCCAAGGGTGTGGTTGAGCGTGACACTTGGGAGCCCGGCAGTCCTTCCGCCCGCACCTAGATACTTGAGCACGGAGTTGGTGCGGAAGACGTGTGTCGCGACGTAGAGCGCGTCTGGGCCGTGCGCGGAGTAAAAGTCGCCGCGATCAAAGAGACGGACGGTGCCATCGTCGGAAGGGGACTTCTTTGGGAGCGTTGAGAAGAAGGCGATGAAGCCAGGGGCAAAGTCGTGCTCGCTTTCTTTCTCCTTTCCATACATGACTGACATGTTGACGCGGTGTGACTCGTGTGACAGTTACAGCTCTGCTCTGCAATGGTCGAGCTGCTGGATGCGCCGGTCGGTCTCGCCGCCGTCCGCATACACGGCGCCAACACCACGACCCGCGCCTTCCTCGACTGGCTCCTCGCCCCACACCTCGTCCTCGCTCCCCACTCCACTTTCCAAAACGTCCTCGACAGCACCGCAGCCATCTCTCGCTCACTCACCGCTACCGGACTCTTCCGTACACACTCCGTCCGCATACTCCCAGCCGAAGACGGCTCCGATGCCCACGTCGACCTCGTCTACAACGTGCAAGAACGCGGCAGGTTCTTTATAAAAACCTCCACAGAGCTCGGCGATGGCGAGGGCAATGCGGCAAGTATCCTCTCAGTTCTCTGTCCGCGCACTCACTCTGCGCTAGTCACTCGAGGGTCGTCTCACAAACCTCTTTGGCTATGCCGACGTCCTCTCCCTCAACGCCTCCTTGGGAACCAAGACCAAACGCGCATTCGACGCGTCCCTGTCATTCCCCGTCACGCCCTCCATGTCCTCTCTCGCCTTTCTCAGCCTAGTCGGCACCGAGCGAGAGCTAGGCGCGCAGGGCGGCGGCGGCAGGGAGGAACGCATGGCCCTTAAAGCCGGCCTCAAAAGGTGTGCCCTCGGCGTTCCCGTTCCAGGCAATGAGATGGCCGCCGAGTTTGCCTGGAGGTGCATTGGCTCTCTCAGCGACGATGCTGGCATCAGGTATACCCGACCCACCTCTCTTGCTCCGACCCATGTTCACTCGTCACCAGTATCCGTCACTCCGCCGGTCCTGCTGCCAAGGCCTCTCTCTCCCACACCTATACCCGCGACACCTTGGACGATTCTGTCATGCCCACCTCTGGTTCCTTGCTCCGTGTCATTAACGAGCTTGCCCTGACCGGCAAGGTCGATCCCTTCATTCAGCTCCCATCTTCCAGCGCAAGTCAAAACCTCATCGGAGAGGGCAACAATGCATTTTGGAGGACAGAAGCCCATGCCAAGAAAGGATGGTCATTAACAAAAGGACTAGCAAGTCACTTCTACAATATGTCACGCCGCATACGACTTATTGGTGTATACAGACCTTCTCCCTAACAGGACGTGCAGGTCTTCTTCATCTTCTAGCGGGTGACTCGGGTACCATCCACTACTCAGACAAGTTTCAGCTCGGCGGGCCGCTCAGTGTGAGGGCCTTTGGACCCGCTGGCATGGGTGGTCATGAAGGGGGTAAGGCGTTTACGTCGCTATAATACCAACGGCGCTAATCTATACGCTCGCAGCGACATCCGTAGGCGGAGATCACTATTACTCTCTTGGACTATCAATATTGGGTGACATTCCAAGACGCCCCCAATGGCCCACCAAATTTCACGCGTGGATCAATGCGGGGAGACTACAAGGCATCGACAGATGTGCGCGTTCCTTTTCTGACATTCTTCTGTCCGTGGTGCTCATTCAGCGCTTTCGAATGAACTCAGCACCCATTTTCCAATCCATCCACACGGCGATCACACAACCCTCTATAAGCGTTGGTTTAGGCCTCGTATACCGTTTCGACCCTATCCGTGTTGAGGTCAACTTTGGAGTGCCTCTCGTCGCCGCCAAGGGAGAGGTGTTGAAGCGGGGACCACAGGTGGGGATTGGCTTGGAGTTTTTGTAGCGCGCATGGATCATCTGCAACGCTGGATGAAAAGCCGCTTGTCTGGTTCGAGCAAAGCTGAACAAGCCTATGAAGTGTCTACTTTGGATTTCGCAGTCTCCGTACCCTAGACTCTGCCGTCTGCTGTCAGGGCCGGTGCCGATCCAACAGCATAGACAGCGATACACCGTGGTACTAAATCTTGAGCTGATGCTTTTGAGCTGCGTACATAGGAATGTCGCAATAGAGAACGTTTTGTCGAATCAACGTTCTCGTTAACTTTGTGTTCAGAGGTTCGTGACACAGTGACACAGTCAAGGCTAGTCGCGAGATCTCCATCAACCGAGGCTATTGTCCTGTGGCCGTCTTCTTGGGGGGAAATCCAGGTGACCCCAATTGCCTGTGCACACCTCCGATACAGCGTCGTCACTATGCCTGTCTAGGTATTGTTGGTGTGATGGACCCACGGGAGATCGTGGTACAAGTCATGGAAATATACCACGCTAATCAAGCGGCAGAAATAGCAGATCATGCACAAGCCTACCAGGTGTACAGCCGCATTTATTACTTATAAGCTGGATCCAGCGTAGTGGTTGCAGCGTGTAGCACTACTGTCGCCCACATCATTTTCCTGGTATCTAATATGCCTCCACGGTGCGATTCAGCAAGACCATCCGAGGGTACCATGTCTCATTCCAAGTAGGCAACATCCTTCAGTTGTGGATATAATCATTTTATTCAAAGAGCTTGTGCAAGACGACCGCCCGTTCCTTGGCTACAAGCACGCATTTTTCCAACGATCCCGTACCTTGGGAAGCTAATACTTCTCCCTCACCACCATCGTTGTCGCCCATTGTCCCCCGTTCAATGCTGAGCATGCATCCCTCCATATCAACGATGACACTGATCGCAGACGTGAGCAAGGGCTCTTCAAAGGATGTGGGATCCGCGAGAAGTGTGGGCGTGCTGGGGGGGAAGGGTATGTCAGCGATGAACATTGTAGGCAAAGAACAGCAAGCGACCTTCCACCGACACAGCCAAAACTGAGACCAACTACCATGCGATTCTTATTTAAAGATAAAGGGACGCGGATGGTACGACTGCATGTGGTCCTGGACGTATCTGGATCGAATGTCGCCTGGGGTAATGTTGCTAGCATCATCACGAGCGTCACATTAGCCAGTTGTGGTTTCGTTTGCAAGGAGCAGGTATACGCACTGTTCCCCAACGCTGCCATGATCGCTATGAGTGCTGCATCGAATGCGTTACCGTCATAGTTGAGGCATGTCGCATCGATATAGAGACACCATACTGCTCGGCTGGATGATATGCAGAGTGTGCTGGCTGGTAATATGTTTGACCTGGATGCAATCCGTCGCATGAGGTGGTCGACTGCCCAAGAACAAGACCGAAGCAAACCTGACGAGCGCGTCATTCAGTCTCTCGGAGAGTACCTGTGCCTCCTCTGATGGCGGACCAGGCTTGAACTTGGGCGAACAAATCGCCGGGAGGTCAATGTTTGGGACTGTTTCCAGGCCCAACGTGTGTCAGGCAAGATCGTTGGATTGATGACAGGGCGAGGTACGACGCGTGTCGTCGAAAGACCCACCTATGAACCCGCGATCAGGCGCGCCCAGCTCCGGCTCTGCGATTTCAGCCTTGACGCCGCACACGATGATGGTCTTGCCCATCCGTACGAGGGCCGAACCGTCGGCTGTGGATATGGATCCTGCGACGAAGATCAAGGGTCAGCGGAGACGCGGTCGCCGAGTGATGATGCGAGGAAGAAAAAACACACCGACATTGACAAACACGTCTCGCCACTCGCGCGGTTCACGTCCATCGGGTCTGACGCCCTCTGCGAGGAATCGCTCGAGATAGGCGTGCGGATGGAGTCGTTGGAAGATTTGTGCGCGCAACGCGTCCGACTGTGGGGCGGGGATCGACATGACCAGGAATATGGGAGGTGGCAGTGATCGGAAATGGCCCCAATCGGACCCTTGTTATCACGGGTATTCCGACGTGTATAGTACGTTCATCAGTATGTCCGTCCACCAGAAAGCGCGCGTCGAGGAGGATGAGGACCTCGACGAGCTCGACGGTCAGTCTCGCCTTGCCCCTCCCGTTCACCGATGCTCATCTCATCGCCAGATGTCCTCGATCAGTTCGCGCCGCCGGCCCAGCAGACCTCCCCTCCGCCTCAGCCCACTTCTGCTGGCGCGTCCACATCGTCACACCCAGTGGATGCGGACAAGGTGCAGACGAACGAATTTGCGGCAGAGTTCGCACAGCAAATGGAGTCCTTGCTCAAGGAACTCGGGATGGAATCGCGGGCGAGCTCGGGTGCTACTGATGAGGCCACGGAACAGAAACAGCTCGCGACTGCTTGGGAAACTATGCTCGTCGAGGGCATGGACGGGATGTCGGGTCCGTCCAATGCGCGCACACCCGCGCATGCTTCGTCTCCGGGGCCGAAGGAAGACAATTTCCAGTCACGCATTCGCTCGACCATGAATAAACTCAAGGAGAGTGAGTCGGGCCTCAAGACATCCGATTCGTCTGCGAGTGGTAGCGGGGAAACCTGGGAATCATTGCTATCTCAGTTACAAGGCTTGGGTGACCTTCCTGGTGATGGTGCAGAGAGTGAAGAGCAACTACAGGGGGTCTTGGAGGCTATGATGGGCCCACTGATGAGTAAGGATGTGTTGTATGAACCGTTGAAGGAGTTGCACGACAAGGTGAGTATGCATTTCCTCCATCTCGCCAGTCTGACGAGGAGCGTGAATCGCTTAGTTCCCCGGGTACCTCACCGAGCACGGCAGTACCATATCGCCTGAAGATAAGAAGCGTCTTGAGGCACAAATATTGTGCATCAAGCGATTAATCGACGAATTTGAGGCAAAGTCGTATCGTGACGACGACGAAAAGGCTCGCGGAAAGATCATCGAGCTCATGGACGAGGTATGCACTCAGCTCGATGATGCCCAAATGTCGCGTTCATGTGGGTACACAGTTGCAGACGCACGGACCGCCACCAGAGGAGATTATGGGTCCCCTTCCACCGGGCTTTAGTATGGGCACAGATGGACTCCCGAAAATGCCGGAGGAATGCAAGATTAATTGAAGCGTACCAGATCTATGATAGATAGTCACGTGATAAAAGTAAACCAGGACCACGAGGTCGCATTGTTCAAAGTTATGCTCTTGATATGAACATGCGTCCGCGACGTCCGCGACGATCTGTCGTTGCCAGCGACGATGGCAACGTCCACAACGACGCCGACAGCAATGACGCACGTCGCCAGCCATTTCGCCCTCTCCAACCCCTCAGAACCTCCAACACAATGCTCACACCCTCCAAATCCACCCCCCCTCGCGAGATCATCCTGACCCCTCGCGCAACACCCAAACCCATCAAGCGCAAAGCCTCTTCGCGCTTCAAGCGTCCAGCGACCAAGGTCAAGAGCGAAGCCCCCGAAATTGATCTCTCCAAGGTGCGCCCGCCCTCACCCTCGGACGACCCTTTGCTTCTCTCGGGGACACGCTCGACAAGGAGCCCACCATTGCGCGCACGCTTTACCCCTACCTTTTCCTCCTCCCCATCGGATTCGAAATGCGTCGACCCCCCAGTGATGTTTGCGGCGCGTCTCTCTGGGCAGCGGATCACTGCCTCGAGGAGCTCGCCAGACGCGGGTGTGCATGCGCTCCCCATATTTCATGCACCACGCAACGTTGAGGAGTCGAGCGGGGCTTGGAGCGACTCGGACGATGACGAGTTCAACCTCACGGGCGAGTACACGGGTAAATACAAGATTCTCAAGGTCCCTACCAAGGCGGACCCGCCGACGAACGAGACGAAAGAGCGCGTGGAGCCGTGGGGACGGCCTGTTAGTCCGTTTCCGTACACCGGGATCATGGAGCGTTCGCTACCGTTGTCTGACTTTGCGGAGGACAGCGGTGGACGTGACGATATTCTTGACTCGACGATGCCTTGCGAAGACCCGGATATATGGGAGGTTGGGACGGAGCCCCCGCCTTCAGATGTGGAACCCTCCCCATCGCCGTCGGTCTCGGAGGATGAGTTTGCGGACTTGGACGATGATTTTCCCATATTTGATGTGGATGCAGAGTCTACACGGGTTCACCTGCTTGCTGAGCCCCGGGAAGTTCTAGATTCGGATCAAACAATCTTGGAGGAGCAGGAGGAAGAAGCACAGGTTGATCGTGAACTTTCAGTTGCCGTTGATGACGTTCCCGACGTCTGTCTCACTCTTCCCAAGGCTGAACAGCCCATTCATCCTATGGAGGATGATTCTTCGGGCGAGGAAGATGAGGTAGAGGGAGAAGACATTATCAAGATTACCAGCGAAGACCCCAAAGCAGCAGCTCGCGCAGCCGCGATCTTGAGAATGGCGAGTGAATGCAATCATGCATGCAGGGCCATTCTGATCAATACTCTTTAGCACGACTATGACTGTATTCTTGCTGCCGAAAGGAAGAAGCGGTCTAGTCGATCCACCAAGTCGACGCGCAAACGTCGCAAGACCATTGAGAACGCTGGGGTTTCCAAGTCTTATATGGACTCGAAGAGCCAACGGTGGCAGACACTCCAGGGGGGCGAAGTATCACCAGGGTCGCGCAGTCTTCCACTCCTCGAGCTTTGGCGGGATGCGGAAGATAGCGTACTCTTTGAGAACCATTCAATGAGCTACTGTGATGCCTCATTCAAGTTGTCACCTTTGAAGGTGATGACAACTTGCCCCGAACCTCTTCTTCCCCCTCCGTCTGCAGAGTGGACTCGCGACTGCTGGAAACGCTTGGATAAATCCCTGGTCGCTGAGCGACTTGCCGTTGCAGCAGCACGCGGTCTCGGTGAAGATATATCTGCGGACAGGGGGGATATATCGAAAGACGCAGTCTTGGATCGCTTTACAAATCAACTCGGTGGCGAATCCGTTCTGGCTGGTCTTGGATCCGAATGGTCTAGGTGAGTTTAAATGACATCAAGTTTTGTCACCCAAGCTCACATCCTGTCCCAGGGATAACTTGATCCTGAGATTAGACATTCTCATTAAGAAACAGCGGTCGCGAGATGCGACGCGCGCACCGATCATTGCGCATCCAGACTCGCTTGGCGCGACTGAGCCGAATTATTATGGACTCTTGCAAGAAGCTATGGCACTCTCAGGGACAACGGAACGATACACGACTTCTGGGTCAATTGCATCGGATACCACTGTCGTCTCCGAACGATACGGGGCGGATAAGATGATGTTACTTGACTCGTTGTCGTATCTAGAACCTAGCTGGCAGACGAGTCACACACGGACGCCATCCCGAACACCTGATCCCAGGCCACCACACCCAAAGGATCAGGTTCCCCTCCGACATATGTCGTTGGCGCAGAAATCGATGATTCCTGTTCCCATTCGGCCGAAGCGGTTAGTTGATCTGCGGCATCTCTCGCCGACTGAGGGCGATCGAGGGGGATGGCGGCCAGCGGCCAGGCGAAGTAGTGGATGCAGTGTCAAGGACTTGGTGAGGCAATTTGAGAGCTTGCAGGATGAGTGATGGATTTCTTATGCGAGCATGTTTATCGTATGTGTTTTGTTTATGTTTTCGGGATTGCGCTGGGCGCCATAATCTATGAGATTGATTATTTGGATGGACTGATGGCATAGGATCACTCGCGAGCAAATACATCATGAAATCGATATCCTAGTTTATATACTATCGTACATAAAATGGGGGTTGATCGTTATTTCGAGAAAAGCTGTCGTAGCTAGAACATGACATTCGCATAAGATATTAGGACTGAATATATAAATTCGGAACCGCGATCAGAGTGTGAATTAGTGCGCGGAAGTCATCACATCTTAAGATTGACACAATCAACGGGCAGCGTCAGCACCGCCTTCGTTCGGAGATGCACCGGGTTGATCATGTACACGAAGGTGCGTGTGTGGGTGAGAGAGTTTGTCAAAAACAGCGGCGATACCATGTTTCTCCTTTGAAGTGGCCCTGACTCCGGGGTCACGAGATGCGGAACGGGAACGAATGTTGCCCGCGCCGCCACGTCCACTCGACTCGAACTCGCTAAGATGGTGCGTGACGCGTTCAATGTCGGGTTCCTGGGTTCCGATGATGTTTGCAGCGCCGCCTCTGCCGGTCGAATGACTGTGTACGTATCAGATTTCAGGATGTTCGATTGGGGAGAGCGGGGAGAAATGGGATACTGACATGGACTCGTGATGTGCATGCTGCCTCCGCTCCTTTTCGTCAAGGGCTTCCGGCCAAACGCTAGTTCCGGTGTGAATGTTCCCAGCGCCGCCTCGTCCGGAAGAATGCATAACAGCGGCCGGACCTCGGGAGCGAGAACGGGAGCCAGAAATGTTTCCGACGCCACCACGGCCCGAGGAGTGCTATCGGACGGAACTTGAATTAGAGGCTATGGTTTTGGAGGGAGGGATATGCTTACGACGGTGGGCGCCTCAGCGTGTTCCCGGATGAGCTTGGCCTGGTACTCGGTCTCTGCTGCATCTTGGGCGGTGGGGTGGGGGTCTCGGGAAGAGGAGCGAATGTTTCCAGCACCACCGCGTCCGACGGAAAGGACCTGATCGTTGAACGTCAGTATATGGGGTGGGGACATGCAAGGAGGGGGACACCGACTCTGTCAGGGTGAATTGCAGGCTCGCGGCCACGGAAGTGCGATAAATCGTCTTGGCTGGCGGGGGAATGGACGTCACGAGATAGGGAGGAACGCCTGATGTTGCCTACCCCGCCTCTTCCAGAGGATTCCTATACAAAGTGAGGCTGAGTGTGGGCAAGAGAGCGAATGGAGGAAACTCACAAAGGTGTCGCGTCCCCTCGACACGGAGCGACGCTCATAGTCGCCTGGGGTGTCTGTCATGAGAGGATGTCAGAAAAGGCGTTCGTTCAAGAGACTGTTATAACAGAACAGGATAGACGCTTGTCTTATCTCGGCTGAGTCGCCGCAGCCTTATCTCCCCGTAGCTTATCTTCCCTCCCTTAAATACAGACCAAACACTTACCTGGCTTGTTTACCAACGCCTCTGTCAGAGAGTCGGCATCTCCCCTCTCCGTCGACAGCGCGCGCGTCAATCGCGCCCCAATCGCAGTCATTTGCTGCGAAAAGGACCTGCGTGTTGGTGTTGTCTCAGATGGAACGGCCATTGCTACCTGGTCCTACAGGCAGCTCGGGTTATATATGGAGCAGACTGTCCATACTCAAACGTGCGTAATCTTGGCCCATCCATAGCAAATAGTGAGTCACTCCCTCCGCTAGCCGACGTGCCTGATTCGATCGGGGGTCGTATGGCCACCGTCCAGTGGCACGGATCTACTATGAACGCTCCGTTACAGTTCATCCGACAGCCCCGGCCACCCAGCCATCCTATGAATTTGCACTGTCCCACCTGTGACAGACGCGGCGGCCGGCCATCACTGGCACGAATGACGTCCCTTTATTGCCACTGTGTTGGAGGGACGGAACGACCCGCCAGACGGTCCGGCGGGTCATTCCTTCAGGTTTGCACCGATCACGTTAAAAGCACGACAGCTCCCCCTGTCACGGAGAAACGTTCGTCCGTTGGAAGTAGCCTCAAGTTGGCGCGCGTCTGTTCATATGTGAAATTTACCCTCATGCCGCCATATCAGTAAAACAGTTGTTAGTTCCCGAGTGTAGTCGAGTGCTACAGATTGCTAGCCGTTGGTTCCGACCACCAACCGTTTCACTGATGTGGTTCGACCAATTTTCAATCTGCGAGCCCATTGATACTACGAGCATGGTGGGTAATAACTCGTTATTACTTCTGTTAACGCCTGTCGTTTTACGGCCGTTCCTTAGACTCGTCAGTTATGACATTCACTGGCAGGGCATCCATATGGCATGGGTGCCACTGGAAACGGTGACCATTGAGATCACCAGGCACAACCCGGAATGTTTTAATTGTATGGAGGTAGGGTGCTTTGATACTTGGGAGTTCTGACAAATTCATGTCACTCAGTCGAGGCTTAGGCCTCAGGACTCATCCGGACCCTGTTTCGCAGGAGTGCTCCCAGCAGAATATTCCACATGACTGTTCCCAAGTGTAATTTTCAAGCATGGAATGGAGTGATCTTGGACATGACTGAAAGGTTACCCTAGTCTACGTATGAACAGGCAATGAGAACCGATGGCGATCATCTCTGACAATATTAATGGTCAGTCGAGAACTTCAAGTATATCCAGTGTTGACGCCAGGATAATAACACGACGACCGACTCATCTCCAGATTACTGCTCTGGATTCGGGTTCCTAGAGAGATATCATGGGTCAGACAAGATACGCCACAAGAGATTTGGAACAGCAAAGAATGGAAGATCAGATAGGAGCGAAAGACGTGATGTTTGGTTGTCAACACGATAGTTTCAGTGTGAACTATGCTTGATTTGTGTTTCATCGTAGAAATTTGACCACAAAGTCGTCGAAAATACAGGAATGACTAGGTACTCACATTCTCCGTTTCACTCCAGGGACGGTGGTGACATTGACGAATCTACGAAAGATGAGTCAACGTTCGATGTTGCGAGGATGGATCCGGGTACTTGCCTGCGGTTATAGAGCTCGCGCTTCTTGGCACGCCCAGTAGGTGGTTTCTGTTTCTCCTGCTTTTCAACCTTTGGTGTTTGCGATTTAACCTTTCCCGCCCGCGCAAGGGATCCATGAACTGGATGGAATAAGCACCGAATTGGGGCACATTTGATGTGAGAGATGGAATACACACCTTTCCCCATGCTGTTTGAATGTCCGTCCAGTGGCTGAGGTGTTGTATAGTTCCGTCAATCGGCAACTTCCGATGAGAAAAAGAACGAGCAGTCAACCGTTCAAGTCAGTGATTGAACATGGCAGCTGGCGAGGACGCGGTCTGCAAAAGGTCCAGCAGTTTTAACAAGAGACGTTTGTGCGCGCAAAAGTGGTTTCGACTGTCAAGGCAGTTCATGTTGGCTTACCCATCCTCGCAGCGAAGTCAAAGAGGGGAGCCACTGGTGATGGATAGATGTAGAAAGGTAACCCTGAACAAGCTAGTACAGGGCCGTTTTTCAATCGATTTGCTTGTTATTGAATATTTTGATTTGATTGTTTCCTTTGCTATCAACAACAATGTCGGCTCAAAAAACGTCCTGGGCAGACGATGTAGACGAACTCGCAGAACCCATCGGTGACTACACCGACGAGAATGGCATACGCGTAACGACCGTGTACGCCATCAACGACGAGGAGAAAAAAGTCAAAGTGAGCATCACTCTCTTTATTCTTGTTTCTGGGTTGCCGATCGTCCACATACAGATCACCCGCAAGATCAAGCGGACGCTCCAGAAATCGGTCGTCGAGCACACCGTTGCTGAGCGCAAAAAATGGGCAAAATTTGGCAAGGAGAGGGGAAACAAAGAGGGTCCCGATCGTGCCACCACGACCGTCGGCGAGAACGTCGTACTCAAATTGACTGCTGGAAATAAGGTACGCCCTTGATATCCCCTGCTTGTAGACCTCCTTCCCTGATATTCGCCCACAATTCAGTCAGCAGAAAGCGAGCCATCTGCTGAACAAAATATCAAGACCGAGCTCGCGAAAGCGGGTGCTGGCAAGGTTGCCTGTCGATTGTGTAAAGGAGATCACTTTACAGCAAAGTGTCCTTACAAGGACTCCCTTGCGGGCCTCGAGACGGCGGATCTCCCCTCAGCAGACGACTTTGCTCCCACCACAGATACACCTCCTGCTGCTCCGTCGGGCGGCAAGTATGTCCCTCCATCGATGCGTGCAGGTGCCCGCGGTCCTGGAGAGTCAATGAATCGTGTGGGTGGACCTGGCTCACGGGAAGACCTCCCCACGCTCCGCGTCACGAATATATCAGAGGAAACACAGGAGAACGATCTGCGCGAACTCTTTGGTGCGTTTGGCCGCGTGGCAAGAGTCTATGTGGGCCGGGACAGGGAAACTGGTATTGGAAAAGGCTTTGCGTTCGTCAGCTTTGAGGATAGGGCTGTCGCACAGCGTGCGATGGAGAAACTGAACGGGAAGGGTTATGATAACTTGATTCTGAGTGTGCAGTGGTCCCGTAAGTGATTGGCGTTCCTTACTTTCTTGATCTTATACTGACCACGATGTTGCAGAGCCAAGACCGGATGGGCGATGACCATTATCTTGTACTTAGACGTGCTATTATGTACCAGATCTGTGCTTTTCTGTGACTGAGTCACCCAGTTTCTGAATTGGTTCCGCTTCTCGGGCACGACAACGGTGGAAGAGTCAACAAGCGATTTGCTCTACTTCATTGCGCTTGCATTTTACTATCATGCGAGCGGCCGCGCCGTCGGTACGCCCAACGTACGCCCTCAGGAAGTTGTCAAGCGATAGTTACATTACTACTGCTAGGTCGGCTTAGAACGTTTCACAATCCTACTAGCCACTACCAGCTACCAAAGCTTGACCAAATCACAGATGCAGCACAATCCAAGCGGGACTCTCCCAGCTGTAGCCTACATCGTTTCGGAAGAACTAGTCAGGGTAAGTAGTGTATGACTTGCATTGATCTCTGTCGTACTTGAACTTGAACCTAACATTCGTCACTGGCGTGGAAAACCCACCTGCAGGTGTCGTCTCTGCTGCCTTCGAATAAAAACCGTTCACTATTGGTACACTCTTTGGTCAGCGCATTCGGCGTGCAGTCGTTGGCTGCTTCCGATGGCCAAAAGTGTATCAAGTTCCCTCGTCCCCGCAGAGCAACTAGCAAAGAGCTTTTGGCTTATCATACTCGCGACTACCTTGATTATGCCTTGAACCCTTCCAACGATTATGAAGACCCATCTCAAGTTACTGAGTTCGGACTCGAGGACGTGCGTGTTCTGTTGTACTGATGTGCTTGTATCATACACGCAGAATAGGATTGCCCACCATTCCAGGGAATGCACGAGTATATACCTCTGGTAGCGGGAGCGACATTGACAGCCGTCGATGCAATAAAAGATAACGCCTACGATGTTGCTGTTTGTTGGGATGGAGGCAGGTCAGCTCTCTTTCAATGAGTTCCCGGCAGCTCCCGGTCAAACAATTCTAGACACCATGCACAAAAGTCCCATGCTTCTGGGTTTTGCTACGTAGCCGATTGTGTCCTGGCCATCCTTGCTCTGAGACGCATTCCACCTTCTCCGTCTTCAGTGCCTCCGCGGAGGTCTCGTGTGATGTACCTCGACTTGGATCTGCATTTCTCGGATGCGGTCTCACACGCGTTTCATAATCCCAGTTCAACTGCGGTGTCTCAGGTTCTGGTAAGGGAATCTTATTGTCACTTGGTTGATTTGACACAAAAGACTACTGCACTTTCAGACGCTCTCCATTCATCACGCTGCTCCTGGTTTCTTTCCTATTTCTTCTCTTTCTGCAGTGCCAGATCCAGAAGGTGCCTCGTTCGATCCGTTTACATTGTCTCTCCCACTACAAAGAGGTGCTTCTTGCCGGACATTTGCGCGAGTGTGGCCAATCGTCGAGAGGATCAAGGATACGTTCCAGCCAGACTTCATCGTAGTCCAATGTGGTGTGGATGGACTTGCGGGTGACCCTATGGCAACTTGGAATTGGTCGATTGGTGACCTGGGGTCACTCGGATGGTGCGTGGATAAAATAGTGCAAACCTGGCCAGGAAAGAAGCTCCTTCTCGGAGGCGGTACGTACGTCGTTCGTTATGAAGGCATTACCCAAACGTTTTATCAAGGAGGATACAATTCCCCGAACGCTGCACGTGCTTGGACTTTTCTGACGTCGGTTGTGGTGAGCGGGTGGATTGGCTAGTCGGGATGTCCGACCTCACAAACTCTGGTCTCAGGCTGGCAGACCACTCTCTCTAGATGCAGAGATTCCAGACCATCGTGCATTCCCTGTGTATCAACCCTCGTTTACGCTGGACGTCCCTGCTGGAAACATGCAGGACCAAAACTCGGACGAATACCTGCAACACATCGAGAATGTCTTTGGAAGAGTGCAGACTGTGTTGCAACGACGTCTATCCGGGGGGAGTCCGTCATAGTGCCCAACCAACACCTTCATTCCGTACACTAGCAAACACAAATGGTGACTCTACCAGGCTCGTCATCTAGCCTTTTTACACGAGGTAGGCTGTCAAGGCGCTGACACTGTAGGCAGGGGCGGTGTAGTTAAAAGTTTTGGCGAAAGTCACGGGAACGACGGCGTCTGGCGTCGTGAGGGTGTTGCTCGCGTTTGCAGGTCCAATTATCACAGTGGCAAACCCAGCACCAGCAACCTCAAAAGGCAACACAAAGGTCACCAGAGCAGGCACAGCATTGTAGTTGACAACACTCTTCAGAAGATCCTGCTCTACCGACTAAACCTCTCATAACTCATCAATACATGTCCTAAGTTCAGCTGCCTTTATCTTAAATGACTCTATCTGTCGTCGCCCATCAGTCAGAAGTCTTTCGTAACTGAGGCTAATCTCTTGTCGTATCCATTGTTCTAACGACATTGTTCTTTCGTGATCTGTCAGAAGCTGGGAGTTCGCAATTGTGGGCTGCCCAGTAGGTGACAATGACACAATTGGATCGGGTTGGTTCAGGGCAGTGTCGGATGAAGTATAAGGCTCGCTCGGCACACTGGGACCAGGCAGAGACCCAGGTTCGTCGGGTAATGAATGTATTGAACCGTTCATGTACAGGGGATTGTCATCTTGATGTGATTCGCTGCTGAGCAGTGGTGGTCCGGTGACAGGGTGAGGTGCAGGGGCACCTGCAGACGAGACCTCGATATCCATAGATGCGTCGAGAATAGCTACTTCGTCCTGTTCGCGGGAGACTGTTTGACTAAGTGACGGTGAACGCCGCGACACCGGAGCTGATGCCTTGGCAGATTTACCACGAGTCGCTTTAGTCTTACGTCGGGGCTTGGAGGGTACAGTCGAGGTCGTGGAACGAGCCTTTCCCCGCTTGGTGCGTGACACTGGTGGGTCTGTGATGCGGACGACCGCCAACTCATCTTCAGACTGCTGTTCTGCTTTGTCCACAGCTAATGATTTTTTCGCTGGCAAGCGAGGTTGGACAGGCTTTGAGCGCGTTTGTCTCGACGATGACGCAAGGAAAGGACAGGCATCCCCAGATTTGCTGTCCCGTCTACGGTGTTCCTGACTACGAAATAGTGAGCAAAGTCGTTGGCATAAAAAGGGACGAGCCATACAGCGGATCGTCCTCTTTCTCCCAACCACACACCGAAAGATTACAATAGAAACACGTCACTGTATCATCTCCGGCAGCCTGTGGCGTGTACACGAAGCCGGCTTGCGCCATCTGGACAACTGTTCAGTTCAAGAAGAGGCATCAACATCGTGATCTACCTTGATGGACGTCGCACCATGACCCTGTTCTTCGTCATAAGGCCACCAATCCTCACCAAACGTTTCCAACCGGGCTTTCTCCATTGCTTTGCTGGAGGGTAGACGTATTTTGCTCTCAAAAACGAAGCTGTGGCCTAGAATGAGTATTTGGGACATGAACTATGGGATCGCCGCACCACCCCTCGCTATCAACGTCTTCGGTTAAGCCACATCGAACTACAGCCCACGCGCACGAGCTCTGGCACTTGGCGTAATGGATCTCAAACGGGTCGTCATTTACTTCCCAATCGCTAAGTTCCTTTCCGCACAGAAAGCAGGTAACACTGTCTCTGTCATCCCAGCTAGGACTGAAGAAGAAGCCTGCCTCGGCAAGCGTGTCGGCGTTTGCCTTGAAGTCCGGGTGATGAGGCCACTTGAGAGAGGCTGTTGACGAAGACGACTTTCCCGGATAACGTTTGACCCGCTTTGTCTTTTGAAAAGAGTCTATCCGCGCCTGGAGGGCTTGCATTGCGCGAACGTTGCAGATGCGGCACACCAGGAAGTAGTTGGTGTACATGTTTGGTTCGCGCTTTGTGGTCGTGATCACGTGTTCGGGTGTCTCACAAGCAATGATCGACTTTGGTCACTTTCTTGGAAAGTTGCAACTTGGATGCAGCGCACATATGGTCGAAGAGCACTGCGAAGACGGTCGGGCGCACAATCGCAGACGTCCAAAGACCGTTATGAACCCGACGATACACCTCTCGGCGACCCTTCCCCCCCGCGGAAACGAAACAAGGTCTTTGTCGAGATTGTCTCACCGAAAGGAAAGAATCCATACCTTCAAGGCGCACGTATGCAGAACCGATGTCAGTCCACTTTCATATCTCTGACGAATGCTAGTGTCTGAATCTTGCATGTAGCACCTCCGTCGCTATCTTCGACACCCACCGCGCGGAAGCTGAAGATCGGCGACTCGGAGCCCGCGGCAACCCAACTCGAGCCCGCTTCTGGAAGCATGTCTGGATCCCCGAAAACTCCAGAGAGATCACCAAGAGACTCGACTGTTCCCCCCACGACCCCTTCCCATCATCCGCGTTCCGGCAGTCAGCCCACACGAGGGAGCATAGTCAAACGGATGCTTGGTCGTTCCAGAACAGAGTCCTCACTTGAAGGTTTAGTGAATTTATTTGTGTGCACCTCATGTTGTAATTCGCACCTCTAGCAACACCTTTGACGGAAATACTGCCGGTCACCGCTTCGGGTGTTCAAATGGCCCGTCAGACGTCGTCTCATTCCTTGCCAACTACGTTTCCAGAGAGGGAAACCACTCCAGAAGCTTCTACTCAATCATCTCCAAAGCCCATCCCGACCCGAAATATCAGAACATACGCAGGATCATCTCGATCGTTCCTCGTGGCTCTTCCTGTCCCTGACGCAGATCCCTTGAATTCTATTGAGGATGACACAGAACCCCACGAGTCCTACGCCGACTTGCGTTCCCGTTGGGGAATTGACCCATCTGAGGATGACCCACAGCCGTACCAGGATGAACAGACTGCAGTGCCCACCCCTCTGAGACGCAACCCATCAGAACTTTCTCAACCTTCACTTCCCGCCGGGATGATGAACGACCTGAAGAGTATTACAGAACTCAGAAGCAAGGGAGAGAGCAGGAGGTTCATGGACGAAGTAGGCTACCTGTTTGAGGGTCTTGACGGCGCAAGTGCAATTGGCCTGCGGAGGGCGAGGTGCGTAGTTGTTTTTTGTTCCCGGCATCGGCCCTAATATATGATTATAGCGCCTTTGAAGTCGTAAACAAACTGTGTGATCTCGATTTCAACCGCAGGGCAAAAACATCGGATTTTTATATTCGCACTTGGGATAAATTCTGCGCTGCACGAGCTGGGACGAGCGACAAGGTATATCTCATTTACATTCACAATCGTTAGCTCGCAACTTTTATCAGATCTTCGACGCCACTATAACATTCTTCGCTGCCTTAGCTGCAAGAGACCCCCCCACACTGTTAGAGGTAGCTCAGCGGAAGGAGTTCGTATCAACTCTTATAGAAATCTTGAGTTCCTTTGGTCACAGGAAGGATGTCCTTGCTTCGGTTCTTGCAAGCGGCTCAAATAATGACCTCAGCTCGCATGGTATTTTGCGGACGGAGATTACTGCGGTCAGCTCGGTTTTCGAAATCGAAATCCATGTACGGAACTAAGATATACTCGAGTAGCTCAAGTCACTTGCGAAATTAGTGTCAAAGGAATCGCGTTTGTCTTCTGTGAACCAGGTTCGTCTCAGATCTGGATTCTGTATCGTGCCTGGTCTCATGAGGTGCAGCCCTCGGCACGCTTCTTCGTTTCACATTCACTTGCTACCTTACCGCCGTCCCTCTTGACAGACCAGTATCTGCCTACGTTGCTCGTAAACTTGAGGACTGAACTTAGCCTCTTGGAGCCACGTATCACTGCATATGAATCTGGTCTTCCCTTGTTACCACCAGTCAGCATAAACCGAAGCGACGTGCCATCCCTTTGCCATGTTGAAGCTTGCCTCCGCCTCCTAGACTCGTATCTCCTCGGAAATTGGTCCTCAACCAATCCTCCTAGTGACCGTTCTTCGAGTAGATTATCCCACATGGGCGGATTCACGTCAGAGATAATATCGCTCTGTGTTGCTTCCTCTAGCTTCTTAGAGGAGAATAAAGAAGAGATGGACATAGGTAAGCTCGTCGTGGGCGATTTTCATTATTGCAACATTCATTATTGGTTCACTAGCGCGAAGGTGTTTATGTGGCGCCATGCGAGTGCTCACCCTTTTATCACACGACGATCCGTGGTGGTGTGATGCAGCCTTGGACGTCCCCCATGCACTTCCATTTGCCACCATGACTGTGATGCGATCCCAAGCAAAGTGGTCCGAACCACGGAATGCGGAGTCTCAGAGTAGTTCAGTCGAAGCCTTCGATCTCCTCTGTCTTGGTTTAGGAATGGTTATGAATTGGGCGACTTTAAGCCCTAAAGTAGCACTTCTTTCTAGAATTAAATGTAAGATTTCGCTTTGATGCAGAGATAAGCGCTCACTACGCTTCTTAGCGATTAATCCCATGTGCCCTGGCTCCTGCCTTTGTGTTCGCACTTGTCGGTGCCCTGGCCAAAAATCAGTCTTGGAGTGCTTTACCATGTTGCACGTCCAATACTCCGATAATCCCCAAGACGACGCTCCTGAATGTGCCTTTTTGAGAGGATACACTGCGATTCTCCTGGGACTACTCATCAAGGATGACCCCTCCAACCAGACCATCGTCATGTCATCACTGCCAGGCACATCACCATCTGACAGGATAAAGTCCCTAATAACCCATTGTCACTCGTTCTTGGATCTTTATAACGATACCATGGTTTCGCCATCTTCCGACTCTCCGCGTTCTACCCCTGAAGTAGTCACTCATGAGGCCACTGGTCGCCACAGAGCGACATGGGATAGGAAAGGTGAAGAAATTGCTCGAAGTGTAATTACATCTCTAGAGATACTATGTGATACTTAACACGTCATGGGAGATCAAACTCCTCCATCTGGGTCGTATTGTTCTCGTCCTCGAGGTCTGTGAAGCTCTGTTCGATAGCTTTAATGTAGGCGTTCATCTTCCACATCTCACCGATCTTGATGTTGGCGTGATCAAATGCCAGAGCCAGGGTTGGATCTCCAGGATTGTGTTCCGTCACCACGGATGGAGGTATATTTGGATACCTCGCTGAAAAATGGGTGAGGAGGGTGTTGCGAGCCTTCATTCTACGAAGTGGTGAGTATGGCTGCATTACTGCAGAGAAATACCCATACCTCCTTCCAATTTCAATTGCCTGACCAACGGTACTGTGCATCTTGGCTGTAGCCATTTCTGCCTGATCATCAGCCATAGTGGATTCATGAATGAGCAAAGTCGCGTTTTCTCCCGCTTGCACCAATTTCTGTGTGGGAATAGTGTCTCCCGAATATCTGATGGGACAGTGAGTGCCGACGTGTTGAAGAAGTCGTGCATATACTTACACGATGCTCCAACCGTCCATATGCTTGATGATCGCCCCATGACAACTCGTGCGGTGTATTACATCAACACTTCGGAAACTTTCTAGGCCAAGCGAAGCACACATGTCATGGTGAGCCAAAATGGAGCTGAGAGTGCGATTGAGAGAAGTATAAATACGTCTACGTGCACGCGTACCTGCGGGAAACCTCTTGGATCAAAGGAGAGGAGAAATCGTTCTTCCAATGGATGGCGTCCACTGAGATCGAAATGACGGGACTTTTGGAATAAGGTAAGAGTCCAAGTTCCTCAAGGGCTGCATATTCATGGAGATACAAAAAGATATTCTCGTGACCCACGATATATAGTGGCGCACCGCAGGGTGGATCTAGCTGCATGCCATTCAATGCGTGAGGTATGATATCTCGAGAGTCCGAACGCTTACTTGTTGTCGCATTGCTAAAATCTTCGCCAGTCCGATGTGATGGTCGCCATGCATGTGACTAATAAAGATGCACTTCAGCTCACGAAGGACCTGCCATACGCTTGAGGTTGACGTGAAGTCATCTCCAAAC
>JBBPSI010000310.1:0-25407 GCA_038093515.1 Butyriboletus loyo
GTGTGGGCAATGGCAGTGACACTGTCATGAATTTAATATACATGAGGTAAGTCAATTAAGAAAGCAAAAAAGTAACCTTTCTGCTGGTCCATCTTTCTCCTCTTCTGTGGTCTTCCTCTTGATTGCTTTGGAACAGGCACTAGATCGATGGTAAATCAATGAGAATGGTAAGAGATGGATTGGAAGGTTACTACTACTTGCCTGTGATGTTACCCTCAGTGAGATCATCATCCAGAAACTTTCGCTTCAGAGTTGTAGAGGCTGCAGACAATGGCATGAACTGGATGATAGAAAACAAGACAAAACATAATTGCCACTTTTATCCCAGACATTGGCCCCATCATTATCATTCATTTCAGACCCTGGTAGGAAGTGGTGATCCAGGATGGTATCAAAGGATGATGCCTGACATGGAGTAGGAGTAGGTGGAGGTGGAGGTGGAGGTGGAGGTAGAGGTGGAGGAGCCTCATGAATGTGACCTTTCTCCATTTCTTGTGTGAAGCAGTCCAGAAGTTTATCAAAGGACAATGTGATGAAGGAAGGGGATACCAGAGTTTGATATGACTTGGGAGGTTTGGGTTCTATGCCTGAGGTAGCCTTGGAGCTCAGATAATCTATCCAGTCATTGAACAAATCCAAATTTCTTGTGAAGGATTGAGGAAAGGGAAAGGTAGATGGTGGAGATTTCTGGTAGGAGACATGGCCAGCCTGGTCTTCATTGCACAGCACTGCACAGGACTCAGAGGTTGATGACACCTTCAACAGAGGCAGCCAATGCAAGATATCATCTAATGATGGTGTATCTGCCATGGCAAGGTTATTATTCACACACATCAGCCTTCCAGCCTAGTCAGCTTTATAGAAACATTATGCTAGATATTCAGACCTGCACATAATAGGACTAGTGTATGCATGCATCTGCAAACATGCTTCACATGTTCAAGAAGATAAATATGGAAAGGTTGATTTCCACCAATATCATGGATGATTACATAATTATATATGCATTCATTCATTCAGAAATAGCCTCAGATCTTCAACAACATAAATACGGATGTAAATGGCTACATTTCTTATTCCACTCACACATCCCTCATGCCATCCATCCAGATACCAACATCAGAGGAGTTTGCTGAATTGCCCACCAGCAAGAAATACATTGGTTCATATAAGCATCAGTTGGTGCTCATCCTTATCATGGTCCTCACTCACTCATTTATTTATTTATTCCTTTATATTGATGGTCATAGTTATCAATAAGAATACACAAGGCAATAATTAATTCATTAGTACTTATTGAACAGTCCATGACTCATTACTTTATCTTTTTGAGCAGACTTGCATACATTATACAGAGGAGATATGTAAGTGAACTCCTTGTTAGTCCTGGAACTGCTGACCTGCATGACAATGTCAGAGTGTTCATCAGAGGGTTTAATGAGGAACTATGGTAGGCCAGAATAAAGGACATCAGAGTAAAGATGAATCAAGCCAAGGTATGATTCCATGAATATTCATGACCATTTAAGAGTGGTGGATTATGGTCACACAGGAAGCACCACTCACATGATTATGTTTTTCCATTCCAGTTTCCATTTGTATTTGGCATTCAATGAGCTCATGCTGTCCACGGAGACAAACATCATAGATGCAGCATGCATTGAGTGTGAGCAGGCCACCTTTGGAATCAGAATAAATAATAAGACTTATGTCCTCTTTTAAAAGTGGACGAGGCTATCAATTTCCTCAATGATTCTGCATCATATGGGGATGAAATAATTCCAGGTGCTCTATTCTGGCAGTGGACAATGAAGCCAATGTCTGAAAGGAAGAAGTGTTCTGGTAAATCCAAGAAGGCCAAGAAGGCTTGTTCATATGTCATTGTAGAGGTAAGTAGTTGTAATGTCCTGCATAGGCTGCTGCTGCTTCTGCTGCTGTGGATACTGCCAATACCACTTCTACTACTTATACATATTGACAGCACCCACCTATGACCTGCTGTCCTGTGTGTGAGAGGCCATACAATCCAGACCAGCATGTTCAGCAGCTCTGTATATGTTGCAAGAAGTGGCACCATATTACCTGTTTCAAAGAACCATGCCTTCCTTCATCTGGTAATGATGGCCTTCCTGTGATGGTTAAGGAGGTGACACTGCTTAAAGGAACTTGGCCTCATATGAAGATTTTTCTGATGATCCTACACAAGGCTGTTCAGTGTAGGAGAAACAATGGAATAGTCAGAAATGGTCATCTTTCAGAGACTGCATGGCAGGCATATGAAAACATCAGAAGGTCCAACTGAGGCCCTACAGAGAAGGAATGAGCATGATGCCAAAGTTACTTGAGGAGTGGGAAGTATGTGGTATGTTTCAGAAAACACCCCCAACATATTACAACTGTCCGACATGTCACTCAGAAGGAGAATATGGCTTCTTTTAAATAAATAAATTCTACCTTCCCCTTTCTTCATACAGGCCCTTCATGAGAAGGATGAATCCCATGCATGTGTCATCTGTTACATTTACTTATTTCGCACTCTGCGCATTTCTAGAGTGTTTCCTTAGTCATGCTGTCAGCCACATTGTGGCGCATTATTTACTGTTGTTGTAGCGCTTCGCATGTAGCTCGGAGCTCACTGTCTTTGTCTCTCAGTTTCTGACAGTGAGCTCCAGGTATGTGGAGTTAGTTCTACTTGAATATAAAGTTTTCTGACAGTGAGCTCCAGCTGAGAGATTCCAGCTGCTAACAGGTTATGAGCCCTGCGCTCTAGTCGCATCACAATTGTTCGCACTACATCACCGAAAATACTTCAAAGTCCGCCTCCGTGCTCCGAAACCGTGTTAGCAGCTGGAATCTCTCAGCTGGAGCTCACTGTCAGAAACTATATATTCAAGTAGAACTAACTTCACATACCTGGAGCTCACTGTCAGAAACTGAGAGACAAAGACAGTGAGCTCCAAGCTACATGCGAAGCGCTACAACAACAGTAAATAATGCGCCACAATGTGGCTGACAGTATGACTAATGTAACACTCTAGAAATGCGCAGAGTGCGAAATAAGTAAATGTAACAAACCGCACTTCGTCGCTGCTATCCACCCCCATTCTATCCAAAACCATGTCTGATCACGAACAACACTCCCATCGCATCCAACACCTCACTGGCCCTAACTACATTACCTGGAGCGAGAAGATGAAGGCATTGTTCCGCTCCAAGGGACTCTGGAGACTTGTAGATGGAAAAGAGGTTCGACCTTCTACTTCTGGAGCAGACCAGACAGCCTGGGACATCAAGCAGGACAGGGCAGCTGGGGAGCTTATGCTGAATATTGCGCCAGACCAACGAGTACACATCCGAGCGGACCAGGACGACCCCACTGCAGCCTGGGCAGCGCTGAAGAAGGTCTTTCTCCAGCAGAAGGCCAGCAGCAGATTTGTGGCCTACGACGAGTTCTTCAGCATCCGGAAACGCGCTGAGGAGTCCCTGCCTGGGCTTGCAGCGCGAGTCGAGGAGTCCATGCTCCGAATCCAGGATCTGCGCGGGTCGAGCTTCGACATGAAGACTCTGGATGCCGAGCTGACCTGCATGGCGATGATTCGGGCACTTGGGCCCGATTACAGCCATTTTGTGTCGTCATTGGCACTCCTCACTGACCTCGACAAAGACAAGGTCAAGGCCGCATTCCACACCGAGGAAATCAATCGTCGCCCTCGCTCAGATGCCCCTGCAGCTCCCATTGACTCCGCACTTGCCACATCATCATCCACCTACGCTTGCCCACGAAATTCAACATGCTCGTTCTGTGACAAGCCAGGCCACTGCCAATGCAAGTGCTATTCGCTCCAACGAGCGAAAAAGTACTACAAGACAAACCACCACAAGGACAGGAAGGGTGAACAGTCTGCTTCGGTTGCCTCGGGAACTCAGGAGGTCGTCGAGCGGGCTGGAAATGCAAGTTTGCGCTCTACGGATCACTCTGATCCATTTTCGCCGCTCCAACTCGATGCTGACCACGATTGGAATGCAGACTCGGGGGCCACATCTCATATGACACCCCATTGTCATTGGCTGCGCAACTATGCGCCAAAACGCGTCCCAATCAAACTCGCAGACAACACCATCATCTATTCAGCCGGAATGGGGTCTGTGGTGTTCCATCCAGTGATAGACGGAAAGAGGTGCAGAGCGGTCGAGTTCTCCAATGTCCTACATGTCCCTCAGCTGAGGAACAACCTCATGGCTGTTTTATATCTCACTCGTCACTCCTCGTTCGTTGTCCATATCAATGCAACCCATTTGACTTTCTCTCGCGCATCTGGACCACCACTATTCGTCGCCACCATCAACAGCAACAATGCCGCGTTTTTGGATGGTACAACAGAGTCTATGACCGAGTATGCACAAGCTGCATCAACTGTTCCGCTCGACTCATCGCTCTGGCATCGTCGCTTTGCACACCACAACTCGGCAGACATCAAGGCGCTGATGGAGCGCGATTTGGTGACTGGGATGAAGCTGGACAGCAAGTCGGCACCTGATCCAATTTGTGAGCCATGCCTCACTGGCAAAATGCACGCAAATCCATTCCCCAGCTCTCAATCTCGCATGTCTCGATCCCTTGAGCTCGTCCACTCGGATGTACACGCCATTCCCTACCCCACCTTCTCTGGCTACCGCTATTGGGTGACCTTCATCGACGACTACTCAAGATATTGATGTGTCCTGCCCATTCGTGCCAAATCAGATGTTTTCGATGCATTTAAGCAATTTAAGGCATTTGCGGAGAACCAGACAGAGCATCGCATCAAAACACTGCGAGACGACAAGGGAGGCGAGTATATGAGCAATACGATGCTCAAATTCACCCAGGAATGCGGTATCGAATGCCAACATACTGGCTGCACTCGTCCATGTGTGGAACAGCTGCCCCACTGCAGCGCTGGACAACTCTACTCTGTACAAACTATGGCATGGACGAAAACCAGATGTGTCTAACCTTCATGTCTGGGGTTGCACCTCTTATGTGCACATCCAGAAGGATAAGCGCGATGCTCTGCGCCCGCACTACGAAATGTTAGCAGCTGGAAACTCACAGCTGGAGCTCACTGTCAGAAACTATATATTTGAGTAGGACATGGTCATACAGGGGTTCCTGTGAGCTTGCACTAGGGCATGCAACATTTGATCTGCCTGACAAACTACATCAACAGAAATGTCCATATGCGGTAGAGCACAGGATGTACTGGAGGGCGATTGTATTTCAGCAGAGAATCTCGATTGCATGTAGCATGAGATGTGATCCATCATCAATATCGGTGAGCCAGCAGGTGCCTCTGTTAATGCGGATCTGGAATGCATGCTGGGAGGTGGAGAGGGATCGATTAGGCTTACGTCACTTTGGGCGCTTTGCATGTAGCTTGGAGTTCACTGTCTTTGTCTCCCAGTTTCTGACAGTGAGCTCCAGGTATGTTAAGTTAGTTCTACTTGAATATATAGTTTCTGACAGTGAGCTCCAGGTGTGAGTTTCCAGCTGTTAACATGCTGAATACTGCAGCATCATGCAGTATCTGGTCGCTCTCCTGCGAAAGGATGGATCCGCCTCTGGATTGATATGGTCGGTTCTAGAGTTTGTCGTCTCATTCACCATCAAGGATGACAAAGGAAGGCCTGCTCTGCCTGGCGATAGAGATCCCACTTTGCGAAAGCTATTGTGGCTGGACAAAATCAAATTCAACACCGCCTTCTCCAGTGCCCTCATGTTTGACATCATTGAGGGGAATTTGATTGTGATCAGGGCTCTTTGATGCAAGCACAACAAAGACACTATCAACAAAGTGGTCACTGCCCTCAAATCATGTCCTGCCAGTTGGAGAGTCAAAGGAATGTACGGATCTAACAACACGACCTCCTCGGACCACGGTGACAACAATGACAACAACAACAACAGTAAGATGCTCTCCGGTGTCATCCCTGAAATCTCGCAGGCAATTTCCGCAATCACCAAGGTTGGTCTTATGAACATATCTCATTCCTTTGAATGCTCTGATCTCTGTATTCACAGATGTATGTATACAACACGTTCAAACATCACAAGAAGGACATCAACCTAGATACTGATGTCAACGAGGAAAGAATGAAGCTGGAGGACGTCCTCAACATTGAATTCCTCCATGACAGCAAGAGTGAAGATGTCATGATGCAGGACACAGATGCACAATCAGAAGGACCAACTCCAGCCCAAGCTCCTTGCCCTCCCCCTGCTGTCCAGAAGACCAAGTTTACCCATCTATTCTCTGCCTCTCAAATGGTGATGATACTTGCAAGTCTCGAACAGACAGTTGGCAACGTGCTTGCTCCAGGTTCGTATATCGACTTACATCCCATGTCAGTATTCTAACACTCCTACAGAGACTTCTGCCCGTGCCTTCTCTTTCAACCTAGCTGCTGCCCTGCCAATCCTAACTGAAGATGTCCCCTCCCCTCCACATGCTTCAGCAATGCAGTCCACAATTGAAGACATTGAGATTGAGGATGCCCTTCCATCGAGTGCCATTACCAATGTCTTCTCATCACAGTGGGATATGAGAGATGTCTTGATAGAAGAACTAACCCAGCAAGTGGATGAAGAAATGCAGGATCAAGGTTTGTCTTCACCCACTATTTTGCCACATTTTGTTACATTTACTTATTTCGCACTCTGCACATTTCTAGAGTGTTACCTTAGTCATACTGTCAGCCACATTGTGGCGCATTATTTACTGTTGTTGTAGCGCTTCGCATGTAGCTTGGAGCTCACTGTCTTTGTCTCCCAGTTTCTGACAGTGAGCTCCAGGTATGTGAAGCTAGCTTTACTCGAATATATAGTTTCTGACAGTGAGCTCCAGCTGAGAGATTCCAGCTGTTAACACATTTCAGCACAACATCGCATTGCAGTACATTCTTGGTCCATCTCTGTACCTCCACTTCCATTTATGCCGCATCTCGACATATCATTGCATTGCAGTACATTCTTTGTCTATATGTACCCCCATCAGATCACAACACTTGTCCCTCAAGACATGGATGAAGTCCAAAACACCATTGCTGTATAAGAAGGACGACTTCCCCCACCTGCTTGCTGCCTTGTCACCTGCAAGGAACAGCAATGACACGCTCCCATTCTCTCTCAGGTCCCCTCCTGGAGATAGGCGACCTATCTCTTTCTTTGTGGACAAGGTGATTGATGGCACTTTCAAACAGCACTCTGCCCTGTTCATTCAGAATGGCATGTTCCAACACATCATGCATGCTGCCATACAGGTCCTGCAAACACTCTTCTTCCAAAAATCTTACTTCACGTTCTCTGGAAAGGTGTCTGAAACCGAGATCTTCAAGTCAGTCCTGCACCAGGTCATGTTCAAGATGAAGATCAACAACATCCCATGGAACAACCAATCCACTGCTGATCTGGAACATCGACTGCAAGGCTGCCCCACTGTGACAATCATACATACTGTCTGGCTCCCACTCAGTGTGTCAGAACCACCACAGCGAGCTAACCCATCTACCACCACGCTTATCCCTAATCAAGTGCATCAAGAGGAGGTGCTGGTTTCCTGTGAGCACATCGCCCTCAATGACCCACTTGCCTCCTGGTCTGTATCACGACATTGCATCACCAACTACTGAAAGATACTACACAAATGCAGCCTACCCACAGAGTGGTCCCTTATACAGGCATCCATCCAGAAGAAGGACACATTCAGTCTGCAGGTATACCAATGGGTACAGAGCAACTATGACCCATTGACACACCCATTGCATGCACTTGCAATGTTCATTGCACTCATCTTTGCAGGGATAATCCCACACATGTTTCCTCCAAGAACTCTGGGCATGACCAGAGGGACATCCATGAAAGACCTGGCCAACCACATCACCCACCTTCCATGGGAGGACAGGCCAGAGAAGAAGGGCACGTCTCTGACACCACCCTTCATTATGATGATCTTCACATTTATTATCTCAGTGATGGATAAGAGGTCACCAATGTCTCATGCCCTCACTGACGTCCACTCCGGAAAGGCAACTACCCAACAGAAGAATGACATTAAAATGTTCTTCGACAAGCACAGTGAGTCCCACACAACATAGGGACTGACGCACCCTCTGACCTGTCCCTGTTCCACAGCCTCTAAGGGGATCTCTCTGACCAACGTGCTTGTGCACTTCAGGCTCACCAACTCCACCACGCAGAAGGTTTGCAAAGGGGCCAGATGGAATCTCGACATGAACCCTATCATGTCGATGGAGCTATCAATCAAGTGGAACAGCATCAGAAGATGTTTGCTTGATCATGACAGCTACGGGTCCTATGACATGGTCGTGACCCTGACTGGAGAACACACAGCCAAGGGTCTCCTGCAGAAAGGGTGGGTCCAGACACATGGGTTCATGGACAGCAACCCATTCTCCAATGTGTTCAATGTGAACACACTAGGGAAGTGGTGCCAGGAAGACATTGACAGCAAACCCACCTTAAGCAACGACCTCATTATTATTCCATATGACAGAGAACCCAGTCCGTCATCTAGAACATGCTGTAGAATTGAGTAGTCATTATGTACATACCCATGTGCATTTGTACATGTACCCAACACATATGTCTACACTCCCAGAAGCATCAATATGCACATCCGATATGACCAACCTCACCACATGTTGATGCATTGTTGATATGTGGTGCAATTGAAATATCTGCACGATGACAATTTGCAATAGCATTTGATGTAATTGAGCTGCATATCAACACAGTGTCCAAATGAGGCATACTCTGATCAAATGTCGCCACCTATAGTCGCCACATCAACTTATGCCACATATCAACACAGTGTATAAATGCAGTGCAACTCAATCAAATGTTGCCACATTTCACTGCCATGTTAATATGTGGCACAACTCAAATGGTTTAACAGTAACAGTAGACAGATATGTTTGAGTTACCCACATTTAGACAGTGTGTCAATATGCAGCATAAGTTGACATGGTGACTATAGGTGTTATGCTTGGCGCTAACAACGAGAACTCAGAGGTGGCACTCTGGAGTAGCTGCAGGACTCTGGAGATGATTCTCGGATGGGTCTCAGACTATGTCTTAGTGCTCACACTAAGAGTCTGGAAGAGAACTAATTGCTAGCAGGTGACTGTGTAGAACTAGATAAGTTACAAGGGTATGGGATCTGAGTTTATATACTGTAAGGGTCTGCGCACAGACCATGGCCCAATCGGGTTGCATGAGTTGTAGGGACAAATGAGGAAAGAGTACTCTAGAATGTTCTGGAATAAGAAAGAAACAGCGTCCATGTGCAGGAGATGATGACTAAGCTGAATGGTTGCACCGTTCAAAGAACAACAGATGAAACCTAGGTGAAAATGGTAGTCCAAATGGTAGTGGAGAGAAAAGGTAGTCCACTACCATAACAATAGGCAGTGATGTTTGATTGGAGTATGCCACATTTGGACACTATGTTGATATGTGGCTCAATTACATCAAATGCTATTGCATATCATTATTGTGCAGACATTTCAATTGTGCCGCATATTGATGCACTGTCTAAATGCAGGTAACTCAAACATCTTCGTCTACTATTACCGTTAAACCATTTGAGTTGTGCCACATATCAACATGGCAACAAAATGCAGTGACATTTGATTGAGTTGCACTGCATTTAGACAGTGCATTGATATGAGGCTCAACTAAATCAAACGTTAACACAGAAATTATATGCGGTGACATTGATTTGTTTATATAAAACCACTTTTTGTTTTTCATTCTCATCTGGTTCTCTATTTCTTTATGATTCAGTGGTGTATTTATGTCTAAATATTCCACCAAATCATAAAGAAATGGTGGCTTAGGTTATGATACATTATAGGTAGTACATGAACCCTGTAGTACATTATTTCTACATGTTGGCTTTCCTTTCATAGATGTAGGGTGGAATAAATAGAATGGCATTTGCTGTCCATGATAGAGAGCCATGTACAGGGAATGAGTATATCACAGTGTACTGAAAGTGTATAAAAGGTGTACCAACTGTAGAAAAATGAGAAGTGAAATGTAACCAAGTGTAGTTTGAAAAGTGTTCCATATGTGTGTTTCGATGTGTAGAAAAATTCTACCTTATGTATAGAAAAAGGCATAGTAAAGTGTAGCAAAAATGTAGTGATATGCATTTCAACATCCTGGATGAAAAGTCGCATGCAGGGCATAAAAGTCACATGACATTGAAAAGTCATGCTTGAAGTGTACACTTTGGCCACAGAATAGGTTTTCCCCACAGTGGCACAACAGATTTGGTGATCAAAAATGCGCCACAATCAGTACACTTTGGATACACTTATTGGTACACTATTGGTACACTTGGCTGTTTGGCAATATGGATGTGGTCAGAGGCACAAATGGTGACAAACAAAGTTATAGGCAGGATTGGCATGAGCCCCCCTAAAAAAACAAGATATAATGATCATGTGAGCAATTGGGAAAGTGGGAGAGATAGAAGGAAAATGGAGGGTGAAAAAAAAAGCTAGGGAGCATGGGAAAATTGAGTGGATTTTTGAGAAGTAGGGTAGTATGAGTAGGAAAGTGTAGTGAAAAGCAGACAAGAAGTGTAAGAAAGTGTAGGCAAAAAAAAAAGGGGGAGACAGCATGTAGGTTAAGTGTAGCAAGTAGAGTATAGTGAGGGTGGTGAAAAGATTGGGTAGACTTTTATTATGCTTTTTTGAACACTTTTGCTACACATTTTGCTGGACATGTTCCTACACACATTTTATGAACATTGGTGGACATGTTCCTACACATTTTGTACACATTTATTGCGCTTTTCTTTGTAGACTTTGGTAGATCTGTTCCAACACTTGTTGTAAATCTTTATTATGCATTTTTGTACACGTTTGGTGCGCTTTTTTGAGATATTTGATATACTCTGGGTACACTTTACATTTTTGCACACAGGACAAAGTTTTTGCATGGTATTGTGACTTTTTTTTGCATGATATACTAGATCAGAAAAGAGAATTGGGAGAGTATCAAATTTTAAGGGAAAGTAGAAAAAGTATTTGGAAAGTATAGGAAAGTGTAAGAGAAAGTAGGATGATGTGTATAAAAAAGAGTTGAAAAAGTAGTTTGGTGTATGAAAGTATAGAAAAAGTGAGTATGAAAGTATAGTGAAATGTAGGAAAATGGGGAAATCAAGAGTAGGAAATGTGTAGTAAAATAATAAGTATATATGTTAGGGGTGTGGTAAAAGAGAAAGAAAAAGCATAGGAAAAGTGTACACTTTGTCTGTTTGAGAACTCTGTTTGAGCTGTAGAGATGTTGGTAAAGTTTTTGTAGACTTTGATGCACTTTTTTTGTAGACTTTGGTATACTTTTTGAATATTTTCTATAGACTTTTGTGGAATTTGGGTGTGCTTTTTTTGAATACATTTTTTGTTGTTACACTAGAGGTTATGATATGTAGTAGAGTGTTTTGAAGAGGTTCTGGTAAATAAATGAAGTAGACTTTGACTGTGATTGGAAAAAGATGACTAACCCCCACTAACCCAAGGGGGGCAAAGAAAGAAAGAAGAAGAGAAGGTGTGTGGTTTGTAACCCCAGGGCCATAGGTCCTGGTATGTTGTTTTTAACTGTTTTTAGGGTTAAGGTTAGAAGGAAAGGTTTTTTTGTTGGATATGAGGTTTGAAAGGCTGAAAGTCTGCAAAAACAGATAACAGTGGGGTGCATCAGTAGCCTCACATCTGTTTCGTCATATGACTCATCAGATCTGTTTTGGTTGTTAAATCAGACAATTAGGCATGGACCTTGCTTTTATAGGCACAATCTTGGTCTGTGTGCATTACATTGTGATAAGCTGATAGCAAAAATAGAAAGAAGACATGTCACTGGATATCTGTTGGAGTGGTGTTGCCCTAGCAACATTAATGGTACCTTGATCAGGGACCTGAATTTAATTTCCACTCTGGTGGCATCTTCTTTTGCTTGATGTAACCTTATCTCATGAGAATTGAACCTTATCTCATGAGAAGCAAACCTTATATGGATGGAGGTTACTGTGGGAATTGGGTCTAGACCTGGAGATTCCCATTGGAATTTAACTAGAGATAAGATCCTGGTTAGATCTGATCTTTAAACTCTGACCCACGTGCCAGGGGGGTACCCCCCAAGTTATTATCTTCACCCCTCTTGCTGGGGGTACTGGCCTTTAATGTTATGAGCCTGCTTTGATGGCCAATCCTAGGTAATTTGAACCCTAGATCTACACCCAAAATGCCCCAATCAGGAAATAGGGTTTGCTATATGGAAACACCACTCTGAACATGAATATTATCATTGCTATATACTGTAGATCTATGAAGATTTGATCAAGTTAAGAGAAAAATAGAAATAATGTAAATATATATGTATCAATGTATTTTGAGATTGTGGCTGAAGTAGCATGGGCTTCCTGGCCACCCATGTGTACACAGCGCACTTTTGCTTATGTAAGCATCCCAAATAGTCTACTTGCACGAAAATCCAACAAAACTACTACACTCTGGCTACACAAGCAATACTAGACATTTGGTAATGAAAAATGCGCCATAATTATATGATAATGTGTATAAAGCATAGTAAAATGGTGTGGCCAAAGTGTTGTGAAAGTGTTGTGAAAGTGTAGCAAAAAAGTGTAGAAAAAAGTGTAGAAAGAATGTAGGAAAAAGTGTAGTGAAAGTGGATATTGAATGTGGCTATACTACCTAAGCATGGGCAGCCAGGACGCCCGTGTGTGGCCAGCGCACTTTTGCTTATGTAAGCATCCCAAAAGAGTCAAGCAGCCACATCTACACAATATTCAATATTTTGGCACAGTAACACAACAGATTGGGTAATCAAAACAGCGCCACTATGACTACAGTTTGGCTATGTTTTGGCACAGTGATACAACACATTTGGTAATCAAAAAAGCGCCAGAAATGGTACAGTTTGACTACACTATTAATTTTAGATTGCACTTTGGCTATGGTTCCCACAGTCCGATTGTCATGATTAATTTTTTATCAGTTAGTTAATACTCTAAATATTGTCTATCTGGCTGCGATAATTATGATATTTGGAAATTGGCCTGGAATTAAATAAGTAATAACATTTATAGATTAACAAAAGAAGTCAAATTGCAGACTAGCATGGAGCCCCTGAGCCTGCATGTGACTGTCACAGTCCAGGGACCATATAAGATGACATTTGACTCTCTTACACCATGTTGTTATAAGCCATTCTTGATTTAAATATTATTATGGAGCTTCTGCAATTCTGTAATAAAAATCAAACAAAAATACCATCAAAAAGAGCATACAGTGGCTCAAAAAACTGTCCGCATGTTTGCATATTTTACATTAAATATCACTCAACACAATAACCCCTGATCCTAACCCTAGGCAGTGGGTGTACGAAATATGGTACACGCCCTTGGCCCTCTATTGGCCCAGGAATCAGGTAATATGGATAAGGCTTGATGGAATGTCAGCTATTTTAAAATGACAGGTCATGCGGACAGTTTTTTGACTTTAAGTTTTGATCACATATATTAGACCCTGGATGCTGTAATATCATTACATACATCCATAAATGGTCCTATTATGTCACCTTTATGTAACTGAGTGTCAGCCAACATTTATAAACCCCATCCTCCCATGTTTATTTTCTCACCATCACCATGAAATCCATTTCCACCTCTCTAAGACAAAATATTATCTCTTTCTCCTCTCTTGGCCTTTCAACTAGGAAGATTGCCTCCCAGACTGGCCTAGGGAAGTCTACTGTGGCTAGGGTACTCCAAGAGATCCAACCTGACAAGGAGAACCTTCATGCTGGCCATCCTTCCAAGCTTACTCCTACCAACAAATGTGTTATTGTCCAGCAAATCATTACTGGCAAGGCCAAAAATGCAGTCCAGGCTGAAAATTTCATCAACTACATCATTGAACCTCCAATCCCCTCACATACAGTGAGAAAAGACCTCAAGGAGGGTGCATTTAAAGGCTGTGATAAAGAAGAAGAAATGTCATCTTCCAATCAGCCCTAGAAAAAGATGATTTGCCCTTGCTCTCAAGTATCAATAAGGACTGGAAGAGGATTATTTGGTTGGATGAGACCAAAATAAATAGAATTGGGTCAGATGGACAGGAGTGTATGTGTGAAAAAAGAAGAGAGAGGGCCTAACTGCCAGAGAGGTTAAAGGTACAGTCAAGTTTGGAGCAAATTTCCTGATGGTATAGGGTTCAATGGAGTGGGGGCTTTAAGTGAGGTTGAGGGGAGGATGGATGGTGAACAGTATGTGTAAATTCTAGAGGAAGAATTGCTATAGCACATGGAGAAATCTGGAATTTCTCAACATGATATCATTTTTCAGCAGAATAATGATCCCAAACATACCTCCAAAAGAGCCCAGAATTGGTTTGAGGAGCAAGGAATCAAGCTTCTGGATTGGCCTGCACAATCTCCAGACCTCAACCCCATTGAATACACTTGGAATCACCTCAAAAGATGTCTCTCAGCTTATAAGAGTGCTCCTACAGGTGTTCATCAATTATGGGAAAGGGTGGTGATAGAGTGGGGGAATATTTCTGTGGAACAGTGTCACAAATGGATAGAAAGCATGCCTAGAAGAGTTGAAGCAGTTATCAAGGCCAAGGGAGCTCATACCAAATGCTAGATAATGAAACTTTTGTAAAGTCAAAAAACTGTCTGCATGACCTGTAATTTTAAAATAGCTGACATTCCATCAAACCTTATCTATATTATCTGATTACTGGGCCAATAGAATGCCAAGAGCAGGTACCTTATTTCATACACCCACTGCTTAGGGTTAGGATCAGGGGTTATTGCATTGAGTGATATTTAATGTAAAACATGCAAACATGTGGACAGTTTTTTGAGCCACTGTATCTGGGTGCTTCTGGTCAAGGATTCTATGGTGTGATTCTCTAGATAAAAATCAAACAAAAAGACCATATCTGAGCACTTCTGGTCGAGGGTTCTACAGTGCATTTATATAGATAAAAATCAAACAAAAATAGCATAAAATAGAGCATACCTTAGTGCTTCTGGTCAAGGGTTCTACAGTGCATTTCTATAGACAAAAATCAAACAATGCAATGATAGTATGGGGGTATAACTATGAAAAAAGACCATATCTGAATATCTCTGGTCAAGGATTATATGGTGCAATTCTCTAGATAAAAATACCATGACACAGAGTATATCTGGGTAATTATTTCAAGCTTCTGGTCAAGGATTCTACAATGCAACTCCCTAAATAAAAATCAAACACAAAAAGCACAAAAAACACAAAATCTCAGTACCCCTTGCCAAGGATTCTATGCTGTGATTCTGTAGAACAAATCAAAACAATGTCCTATTGCCAAAACAAAAAGAGCATCACAGAGCAAGAATTTATATATTCAGTCATCCTGGAATTAAGTTACCAAATGTGATATTACCAAATGCCTGAATGATGCTCCTATGTGATAGAGGACATCTCTAGGAACATTTCGAGCCCCTACCCATCAGGATTGGCGGTCGGGAGCTGGAGATAAAAATGAAACAAGGCCATATTGTGTACAGGTCAAGAACAGCCATGAAGGCAAGTTCTTAGGAACTTCTAAGTGTCACGAATGGATTCAGAGGGTTCAATAGCCCCCGGGAGAAATGCCGGAATGGTTCTGGAGAGGTCCCCTGGCACAGTATACCCATTTTGGATATTGGAGAAGGAGAGGAATGTTGCACTGCAGACCCAACTGATTTTACTGGGCTTAGAAAATGTTACCATCGTGTCCGGAGGGCCTTAAATTTGTAGGAGCACCGCCCCGCTTGTTTATGGCTAGCGTATTTGAGGCTACAAAAATCGATCTTTGTTTGGGGGGGTAGGAGGCAGGGTAGGAAGGTCATGTGAAGTAAAATCCCAGGGACCCTTGGAGTTGTTCCACTGTTGTTTGTGACCTCTAATACCATCAGGGAAAGTGCTGGAACATCCTTAAAATCATGTCATGATATGTTCATATGGGGTGGCAAGATGTTTGCTTAGCTGATTTTATGAGGCTTAGCCAATATTACCATCATGTCCAGAGGGCGTTAGAATGGTAGGAGCACCCTCATGCTTCTTTATGACTAGTGTATTTGAGGCTACAAAAATTGATCTTTGTCTGGGGGGCAGGAGGCAGGGTAGGAAGGTCATGTGAAATAAAATCCCAGGGACCCTGGGAGTTGTTCCTGTGTTGTTTGGAACCTCTATAACTATCTGGGAATGCAATGATACAGCCCTACAAGAATGCCATGATGTGTCCATATGGAGTGGCAAGATGTTTGCTTTATGAGGCTTAGCCAGTGTTGTCATCGTCTTCCAAGAGTCTGTAATTGGTAGGCACACCATCATTCTTATTTATAGCCAGTGTATTTAAATCAATGTTTGTCTGGGGGAAAAAGAGGCAGGGTAGGAGATTCATGTGAAATAAAATACCAGGGACCCTAAGAGTTGTTCCTGTCATGCTTCTTCAGGGAAAGAAATGGGATAGCCCTGCAAGAATGCCATGATATGTTCATAGAAAGTGGCAGGAGCAATGCTATCCATATAGAGTGTAATTGTCCTCAAAAAGTGTGCAAAAATGCGAAATAGAAGTGTACAGAATGATGTGTAGCAAACAGTCATCCACCACAAATCTACTCAGAGTGTACAAAGAGTCTACCAAAAGTGTCTAGTAGAGTGTACCACAAGTCTACAAAAAGTCTACAAACATGTCTACTAAAGTTTACAAAAATGCGACATAAAAGTGTACAAACAGTATAGTAAAAGTGTAGGAACATGTCTAGCAAAGTGTACAAAAAAGCGTAATAAATGTCTACAAAAAGTGTATCAAAGTGTCTAGCAAAGTGTGCAAAAAGTGTACAAAAATGCGAAATAGAAGCGTACAAAAAGTGTACAAAAGTGTAAGAAAAGACTTCAAAAAGTGTAGGAACATGTCTAGCAAGTCTACAAAAAGTGTATAAAAAGTGTAGTAAAAGTGTAGGAACATGTCTAGCAAAGTCTAAAAAATAGCATAATAAAAGTGTAAGAATATGTCTAGCAAAGTCTGCAAAAAGTGTACAAAAAGCGTGATAAAAGTGTACAAAAAGTGTAGGAACATGTCTAGCAAACTCTACAAAAAAGTGTACCAAATGGTGTACAGAAACTGGAATAAAATGTCTACAAAATGTTTTATCACCTCACCACACTCTGCTTGCTACACTTTACCTAGATGTGGATGTGGCAAGTGGGGAGTCAATGGGAGCTGGAGGGGCATCTGAGTGAGGGTGACAATTTATTTCCTCAGTGTGAATGCAGCCTTGACCTTGTCTTTGTCCAGGTCAGTAAGGAGGGCCAAAGACGAAACAAAATGGCTGTAATCAGGCCCAAGTGCCTGAATCATCGCCATACAGGTCAGCTCGGCATCCAGAGTCTTGATGTCAAAGCTAGACCTGTGCAGATCCTGGATTCAGAGCATAGACTCCTCAACTCACGCTACAAGCGCAGGCAGTGACTCCTCGGCGTGTTTCCGGATGCTGAAGAACTCGTCATAGGCCACAAATCGACTACTGGCCTTCTGCTGGAGAAAGACCTTCTTAAGCGCTGCCCAGGCTGCAGTGGGGTCGTCCTGGTCTGCTTGGATGTGGACTCGTTGGTCTGGCGCAATATTGAGCATCAACTCACCAGCTGCTCTGTCCTGCTTGATGTCCCAGGCTGTCTGGTCTGCTCCAGAAGTCGAAGGGCGAACCTCCTTTCCATCTACGAGTCTCCAGAGTCCCTTGGAGCAGAACAGTGCCTTCATCTCCTCGCTCCAGGTGACATAGTTGGGGCCAGTGAGATGTTGGATGCGATGCGAGTGTTGTTGGTGGTCAGACATGGTTTCGGATGGAATGGGGGTGGATGGCAGCAACTGTTGAAACGGTAGTGTTCTATTTCTATATATTTCAATTATAGCCACTACGTTTCTAGACTGGTCTATATGACATCATTGTCTAGACCTAGTCATGCTTATCACATTACAAATAGCTCTGATTATGCTATTGGACGATATGCTTAGTCTTATCTCTTATCTCTATCATATCGTCATGTATTTCATACTATACCTTATAAAGGTACTATACAGAACATAAGTACAAACACTCATGTACTGTATATAAGACAGCCCTTATGGCTTGTCGCTTTTCTTTAGATCTTTCAGTTCTATCATCACTACTGCGATATCTCTAAGTTGAGCCTTGCTCCTTATACTCTGTTTGTGATACTCTCACTCTCGTATTATCAGTGAGTCTTTCCACTGATAGGTTTACCCTTGCATCCTTTGTTGCCCTTGGTGCGCCTGCTCGGACTTTACCAATTCCGAAAGCAACGAGGTATGGTTTCGATGCACCGAGGCAGACTTTGAAGTATTTTCGGCGATGTAGCAAGAACAAATGTGATGTGACTAGAGCGCAGGGCTCATAACCTGTTATCAGCTGGAAACTCACAGCTGGAGCTCACTGTCAGAAACTGGGAGACAAAGACAGTGAGCTCTGAGCTACATGTGAAGCGCTACAACAACAGTAAATAATGCGCCACAATGTGGCTGACAGTATGACTAAGGTAACACTCTAGAAATGTGCAGAGTGCGAAATAAGCAAATGTAACAATGAGATGCCATATAAAGGATGCAGAGTGTGGGGAAATGACAGATTTTGCACAATTCTGTATTTACCTGGTTTTCCAGGTTTGGGAATAATGGAGAGAGGAGAGGTTTGAAACGGTCTGATGAGACTTTCCAGTTCTGTGCATGTGGCTGGGCCAAGGTAGTACCCAGTTTCAAACTCACAAGACAGAATGGTTTGAAAGGCATCAGTATGCTTGAGAATGGAGGGGCTATTGGGGGGGCAGTAGGAAGTAGTGATAGGTGGAATACTACCCAGGAAACCAAATTGTAGCAACAGATGAAGATTAGGATATCTGAATATAAGTTTTGTGCTTGTAAGAAAAGAGTGCCATGCGAGGTGATTGTAAGGTGTAAGAGGCCTAAGCCTTCTCTGCTCGAGGGCAAGCCTGAGTGCCATGGTCTGTGGCTCTGCAGCCCGAACATTCATGGAGATGGTCCTTTGATGCACTGCTGCATTTGTTCTGTTGCCAGTCGAAACACACTTGGAGTCCTTGACTGTTGACGAGATGTCCTTTGCTGTTGTGATGACAGGGAGTGGAGATGCGCCCATCCCAGAGCAGCTCACTTTTGCATTTTCAGATGTTGTGAGGGAACTGCCTGAGGCACAAGAGGCAGGTGAGAAGTGTGGTTGTGGTCTGAAAGGAGCAACCTTGGCATGCCCCTCGCTGTGACCACCACATGATGTGTGAGGGAAAGACAAGGGCTCCTCCTTCAACTGCATCTGGGATGTGCACTGTGTGGAGGGGACTGGGAATGGGAGCGAAGATGTGATCACTGGGGATATGCTGACCATCAAGGATGTTCCCAAGTTTGTCACTGAACCAACGAACTGGTTTGTTCCAGCTGTGGAGTGAAGATGAGAGAGATGAGGTGAATGATGAAATCTTTTTTTTTGGTCATTATGCATGGAGAGGGGGGGGCACATGAAGGCTGCATGTAGCAGTGGCAAGTGGCAAGTGAAAGAGCAAATGGTGGCAGTGGTGAGAAAGCTGATAGGCAGTGGTAGTGGCATGTGGCAAAAGGAAGGGGGGGAAACCATGGCAAGTGGCAAGGGCCATGGTGATGGTGATTGGATCACCATATACAGTGGCTCAAAAAACTGTCCACATGTTTGTATGTGTTACATTGAATACCACTCAATGCAATACTCCCTGATCCTAACCCTAGGTGGTGGGTGTATGAAATAAGGTACCCATCCTTGGCCTTCTATTGGCCCAGGAATTAGGTAATATGGATAAGGTGTGATGGAATGTCAGCTATTTTAAAATGACAGGTCATGCAGACAGTTGTTTGACTTTAGGTTTTGATCACATATATTAGACCCTAGATGCTGTAATATCATTACATACATACTCCTATTATGTCACCTTTATGTAACTGAGTGTCAGCCAACATTTATAAACCCCATCCTCTTATATTCATTTTCTCATTGTTACTATGAAATCCATTTCCACCTCTCTAAGACAAAATATTATCTCTTTGGCTTGGGAGATCTGAGCACTTGCACTTTCAAGGATTCTATTGACTGACATCTTGAGTATTTGAGAGGGAAATAAGAGATGATGTGGGTGGGGCAATATGTGATGGCCTGATATAATGAGGAAAATGTTCAATGTCCAGATCCCATGCATCCACATGTCTTTAAATACATGAATCTCAAATGGGTAATCATTAATTCATTGTTATCTTGGCTATGCTCCCCACCTAAGTCTCACTTCAACACAACCTGCCCAACTGCCATGAGCCCTGCACCTTGCCTGCAGAAAGATTGTGAATCCCTACCAATGGAGGGTAGGCACTGCTGAGTTTGTTTTGTCAACTCTTGTAAGTTCAACACTAAGTATGCATATGGACAATCACCCTTTACAGCTGAGGTGTTCCACATCCCCTGTGAAGAGGCATCCCCCTTTGCCACTTCAGATGGGTGGGAGGATCTTGCAGGAGTCATCATTCCACTGCCACCCCTGCTGCTTCTCACCCCTACTCCAGCTCATGGATTCCCCTTGTAGGCATGGTTATCTCTCCGCCACCTCCACTCCACACTGCCACCCACAGCCCTTCCAATGCCCTTGCTGGCATCTTCATACCACCACCACCTCTACCTCCAGCCACTACCCCCAGCATGTCCAACCCTCTCTATAGTCTCAACATTCCTCTGCCGCTGACACTCCCCCCTGCTGCTGCCCCTCTGATCATTATGCTCACAGGGACCACCATTCCCACATCACCTCCCCACCCCACTGCAGTCCCCTGCCCTTCAAACTCCCTCTCTGGTGTCTTAATTCCACCACCACTGCCATTTCCCATCACTGCCTTGCACTCCACAGATGCCCTCACTGACATCTTTATTCCCCTACCCCCACCTATTCCCACATCTTTGTGTGCCCTCGGGGGCATCTCCCATCTCCAACCTCCACCACCTCCTGCCTTGGTTTCTGCTCCCTCAGCAGAAGCACAAAATCCTGGAGGCTCTGCTCATGAAGACTCCATGGATGTGGACATGCCTGGTAAGTGCTCCCCTGCATTCCCCTGTGCCTCATATTGATGACCCTTGGGTGGTCTTCAAGACTTGCCTGCTGCCCCTCAAAACACCAACCCTGCCCCAGCAGATTTCACCAGGTACCAGTGCCTGCTCCAGGCAGAATTCTGTTATGAGACAACAATTGTTATCAAGTGCACATGGGGTTCCGCAACTATTGCAGTTATACACAGTAACTGGTGATGGTAATGAGGAATAGCTCAAGCCTTAATCTCTCAACTGTTGCCAGTGAATAAGACAAGTGGTTAAAGCTAGGGAATCCTAGCCCAAACCACGAGCCTTTATATATTACAGGAGAACGCGCACAGACCAAGCTGTGCGTGAGACTAATTACTATACATGTACATACGAGAAGAAGTCAGGGTTGACAGAGATTAAATAGAAGTTGATGGCGATCAAAAAAGAAGAGAAGTAAACAGAGATTAAATACATGAGGCGTGATGTCATAGAGTCTGGGCCAGTCTGGACCATGACGTCATATGCTTAGTCAGCCTGTGGTCACATGTATAATCCCACGATCACGTGCATTGAGTCACATGACCTTTGAAAGAGAAATATGATGAAGTGTGAACACAAAGTCTATTATAAGAGATACGATTATAACAAATTCCCATCCCACATTCTGGAACTGCAGGCTTCAACCAGTGCAAAAATGAGCAGATGCTGATGGAGCACTGCTGCGGATCCCTTGGTAAGCACATTGCTGCCTATGCTTCCATTCATCCAACTAATACATCCATTTCCAGCCCCTGAGGAGAATGCAGCAGCACTTAGGCTGCTTCAGATGGAAGGGTTTGTTACGCTGGGCGCTAACAACTTAGAACAGCGAGGAGGCACTCTGGAGTAGCCTCAGGACTCTGGAGATGATTCTCAAGCTGGGTCTCAGACTATGTCTTAGTGTGCACACTAAGAGTCTGGAGGAGAGCTAATTGCTAGCAGGTGACTGTGTAGAACTAGATACTGTACATGGTATAAAGGCTGAGTCTTTATACTACTGGGATCTGCGCACAGACCATGTCCCTAATCGAGCCGCGAGAAGGGAAAGTACAAATGGGGAAGAGATACGCTAGAACGTTCTAGAGTATGAAGGAAAGTGCGTCCGTGTGCGGGAAGTGGTGACTAAGCTAGAACGATTGGTACCGTTCAAAGGGAACTAGCTGTAAGCTAGGCGAATGAAGTAGTCCAAATGGTAGTGGATGGAAAAAGTATACCACTACCGTAACAAGGGTTTCCTGGATTGGAACATCTCACTTTGGGTAAGGAGGATATCTCCACATCCTAACCTCCTTCATTCTTACATTTATGCAGAAGCCTTGAGTGCCTACTCAAATCCTCAAGAGAATCCTCTGCCTGCCACTACACATGGAGCACAGTGGCTCGATCCCCCTATTGAAAGGGTTATAAGGAGGTACAAATCCTTGTTCTTGTGAGCATGTGGTCAGCAGTGCAGGGCAGTGACAAGGGTATTGATGGAGCTAGAGAGGTTGGAAGCCATTCAGGCTGAAAGAGATAGGGTAAATGGGATCTAAGTGTACATGTAGTAAACTATTGACATAACTCCTCAAAATATGAGATCCTTTGGCTGGAATTTGCCCTGCAAGCTGGTAGAAATTGGGGCCCAATATTTACCACTTAGTAGGCCCCTGTTGTTAGCTCATATCACCCTGCAGGCTCTCACCTGCTTGACATATTGCCCTGCAGGTAGAACAGCCACTGCATGCACCACCTGCATGCCCACCCATCAGCAGCACACATCACCATGTGGGAACACCCACCTGCCTTGTGTATTTCCCCACTGGACCCCTGCTCACTGTGCATGTCATGCCACAGGCCCCTTCATCAACCTTCTATAATGCCCCACATGCCCCTCATCTGCCTTCCATGTTTCTCCACAGGCCCCTGCCCACACTGCATGTCATGCTGTGGGCTCCCCATATATCCATTGCATTGCCCCATAGGCCTCCTGTCTGCTTAATGCATTTCCATGGGCCCCTCTCCCCCTGCCAAATTTCCCCACAGGCCCCCTGTCTACTTTCCATGTTTCTTGTGATCCCCCCATTTGTTGTGCATACAATTCTGTGGGTGCCCCTGGTCCACCTTCTGTATTGCCTAGCAGGCTCCCCACCTATTGTGCACATCACACCATGGGCCCCTGTTGGTGGAGCAGCCCACAAACATATCACCAGCAGGCCCACCCATCTGCACAGCATATCACCATGTGGGCCTGCTCATCTGATCGACATATTCACCTGTGGGCCCCTTCATCTGCTTTACATATCCCCTCACAGGCCCCCCATCTGTTATGCTGGGCGCTTACAATGAGAACTCTGAGGCGGCACTCTGGAGTAGCCGCAGGACTCTTGAGATGATTCTCGAATGGGTCTCAGACTATGTCTTAGTGCACACACTAAGAGTCTGGAAGAGAACTAATTGCTAGCAGAAGACTGCGTAGAACTAGATGGGGTGCTACTGTACAGAGGTTGGGTTTATATAGTACAAGAGTCTGTGCACAGACCATGGCCCAATCAGGTCATGTGAGTTGTAAAGATGAAAGAGGACAGAATACTCTAGAGACTTCTGGAGTATGGAGGAAATGGTGTCTGTGCACGAGAAATGATGACTAACTAGAACAGTTCATACCATTCAAAGGGAACTAGCAGAACACTAGGAGAAAACTATAGTCCAAATGGTAGCGGAGAGAAAAAGTAGACCACTACCGTAACATTACCCCCTTCCCATGGTGGAGACTCCGACTCCACTACTTGAAGACTCCCCTCACTGAGACGCACCCTCATTGAAGTCATTGTTGTAAGCATCATTAGCACTGACATCTCCCCAGACATCCTCCCAGAAGGCACAGTTAGTGATGATATGGCCAATGGCACCGCATAGGCTGCAGACACGCTCTGGGCAAAACTCCTGAATATGACCTGGGGCAATCTGGTGACAGAATGGGCAGGTGTAGTTGGGGCAGTCCTGACAAAAGTGGCTGATGGTGCCACATTCGAAGCAGAGTTGTGGGTGGATGAGGCGAGGTCGAGTAGGGCGTGGGCTGGCATCAGGGGATCTGTCATCCAGGATGATGGGGGCATCATGAGTGCCTCAGTTGGCGAGATAGGGAGGTGGGGGTCCATACAAGGAGCTGGTAGAACCACCAACTGCAGTGAGGGGGGAGGAGACTCTAGGGATGAGCTGGATGGTGGGGGTTCCATGTCGAGTAGGTGGCTGGGGGGTGACAGAGCGTACAGCTCTGTTAGCGATTCTTCATCCTGCGGCGGTGAGGGTGACTGATCCTGGGATAAATCCAGCCTGGAGAAGCACCTGGCGAGGTTGGTGACGCACTGTATGAGGTGGTAGGGGGGAGTGTCAACGAGCGACCTGGGGCTCGTTAACATCAGTCCGAAAGGACTTGAGGGATTCCCCGGTGGTCTTGCAGGATGAGTCTGCTACCAATGTGGTTGCAGGAGACTCCCGGGTGGATGGCACTGGGACAGATACAGGTGGAGGAGATCTTGCCATGACAGGACGAGGCACTGGATTGGGGCCATGCATGGAGGGGTGGAGGTAACCAATGTGGTTGGCGGAGTGAAGGTAGAACTCTTGCTCCTAGGGAGCAAGAGCCATGAGAATGGGACAGAGGACAGGAGCCAGAATACCTAGCAGCAGTTGGTCGATGACAAACCTGAATCCCTTTGCATGAAGGATGTCCAGGGTGTACCCCCTAGCCTCTATCAAGGAGGACTCAAGGGCGGCGGTGTAGATGGGGGTTGGTTGTTGGGACAGAGATGAGTATGGATGGTGCAGGCAAGGGCATATGAGTGATAGAGGGAAGTGAGGGTGTGGAGAACATAGTCTCCAGTGAAATCCATACATTGCTCGAGAGCATACGTAGCAACAGGGTTTTCTGGCACGGCGGCGTAGAGGACATGGCAGGAGGCGACTGGAAGATGGGATGAGCGGATGAGAGGCTAAGGTGGGAGTGGGGTGTTGTTTTCAGTGGGAGGGATGGCCATTTTTGTTTTACTGTGAGGATGGAGAGGGGAAATCCCTGGGGTGATGCAGTTTATAAGCTTTGAGTAAGGCCTGCACATGGACCAAGTTCCTGTTTGGTTCCCAAGTGTTCTCTG
>JBBPSI010000311.1:0-25344 GCA_038093515.1 Butyriboletus loyo
CTTATCGATATAGCATCAGTTCACATATCTATAATCATATCCGGCTGCTGTTTTTCACCCCAATCCACGCCACACCCATATCCTCGTCATTGTGGTGCTGACCCTCGAGCTGTCGGCGGGGGAATCACGCTCAAAGTTGTTGGGAACGGCTAACAACAGTCAGAACTCGATGATATCGACTAGCAGTTCTTTTGTCGCTTCCTGATTGCTTCGTCTTTCCCTATACCTGTCATCAAGTACAGAACAAAGTACTTTGACTCTTGTTTTACAAAGCGCGCTTCGGCCTCACTAATGGATTTCATCCACAACTCCACTCAGCCATACTCCACGCACGCCTGACAGTCTGAGTACTGGCGATGGTCGCTTCCGAAGAACCAAGCTTTTCGTGCGTCGTAAACATATCGTTGTGGAACATCCTCCATATACGAGCTCGATCCAGTCGTCTCGGTGGTATATCTCTACGATCTGTGCAAAAGTCTTCCCAATGATCATCAAAGACCGGATTCGGTACCATACAGTCGTTGCACTCGCTCAAAGCACCAGCTTTACCTCGAATTCTCTCCGCTTGATACTCTCGAACACCCTCGTCTCACCTTGCCGGTCGATCCTTCTCGGCTGTACATCCTTGCCATATTCCTGCTTGCGTTCGTCGCAGTTTTAATCGCTTCCGTTGTCGCGTTGTCTTGCACAACGATGCCTCACTCGAAACCCATCATCCCTTCTACATCATCATGACAGAGTCTACTGCCGCCCAGCGCCTATATATCTAGGTGTGAATCTATGAACCCCAAAAGTAGCTTGTAGTACGACGAACACACGGTCTCGTCGTTGCTCGTGCGAACGCGCCAAGTTCCTGGCCGGACTACAGGAGACCAGTCCGGAACATCCTAGCTACTGTCCGGCCGCCGGGTTACAGCAACGATTGCCATGATACACGGGCTCACTACAAACAGAGTAAGGAAAGCAGTACGAAGAGCGAGAACATACAACGGTCGGGTATGAGATAGCAAGAGAAAGAGATACGGAAACAAAGATGGATGAACCTCCACGAAAGTACGGTAACTACAAGATATCTAGCGTCCGTATCTTGTCTACGAGATAGCGCGGTGAAACGTTCTCCAGTAGCTGGACGACGATTGGCTGATCACATGCAATACGTTTGTATTCATTGTGGGACAGAGGGGCGAGCAATAGCGCGCCGAAAGGTTGTCTGAGACGTGCAAAAAGCCGCAGCGCATTGGTAAGGTTGTCGAATGAAGAGGATATGGTGTGTGATAGAGAGGGAGGGAGCGCATCGAATCCACTATCCGCGCCATCCCCGTCGACCGGGGAGAGTGGTTCGGCGTCATCATCCGCAATCAGATCCCCAGAAGGAAGGGCAGGATCAAGGAGGCACCGGAGCCACGGATGCACGAGCACCAAATTCCTAAGGCCAGACAAGTCCTCCGTCGCCTCGATCTCGACATTCCCGAGTGCGGATGTCATGGCCCGATAAACACGCTGAGAATCACCGCTCGAGACCAATGTGCCTTTCAGAGGAAATGTGATACAGGACAAGCTCAACCGACGGCTGACAAGACGTGGCGATGGGAGAAGGACGACCCGATCATATAGCATTGCAGCCGAGTCGAAATATCCCGGGGATGTCTGTAGCTCTGCAACCAACGCCTCCATCTCGCCATCTTCGATTGGCAACGGGATGTAGGGCGACGCTGGCTCGCGATACACACCGATCTCCGCAGGAAGGCAGCTGTTATAGTCGGATGCTGTCCCTGTCCAGGCTAGGATGGTGACATCACCTGACCGAGTCAACACCTCTTGCAACAGCCGACCCAGAGCGCGTTGTTGGCCCTCGCCATAATTGATTTGGATCGAGACATCAAATATACCGAACAGCGAATAGGCTATGTCCTCTTGTTTCGTAGCGATGCGTGTGGCGGCAAGACAAAGTTTCTGCCGTACATTCCCCGATCCGGGTCGGAGAGAGAGCAGAACTTGTGCATCAACCCCAGTTGCTGCTGCCATCTCGGTCATTATTGCGGGTGAATCCTTGTGGTTATACATGCCCTCGTCAGGATAATAAGGCTTCCAATCTTCAGTGTAGAAACGAATGACCCGAGATGCAAAGAACTCTTGCAATGTCCATGCACGAGTGTTCCAAAGACTCCTGATCAGAGCACGCAGCTCTGAGTCGGATCGTACACCCTTGAGGTGAATGATCGTGAGCGCGGACTCGTGATACCACTGAAACATTGACGTCAGCGATTCCTGAAGCACCGAGCTGTCCATTTGGTTGATACAACATGTGTCAGACCATGCCCACCGCAACCCAGCCTCCTGCACCGTCCTGCAGAACATGACCAACTTCAAGACTGTGGATGATGGTGCCAGATCGTGTATCGATTTACGAAGGGCGCCATGAAACAGCGGTTCGGCTTCAGCTCCTTCCCAGGTATGAGAAAATGTGCTATATCGGAAGTATTCTTCAACGGTCTGCGTGATGCGAGACTTGTCCGCTGTTGTCGTAATGGATGCAACGAGCTCCTTGAATTTTGGATCGGCTTCGAATGCATGCATCCGCCCGCGCTTGTTACGAAGGCGACCGGTCTGCGTGTCAATGAAGACGAACGGAGCGTCCAGTTGAGTCCGTTCGACGGAGCCGCGAATAGCCGCCATCGTCTGCGATGGGCTCACATAGTGGTTACGAGACTCTGCAAGCAGTAGAATCCTCAGGCAATGCTTTCGTTCGAGTGAGAAATATTTACCCCGAGTAACAGGATCTGGAGACTGTTCAAGCTTCAGAAGCATATCGTTATACGCATTGATTGCTTCATCGTAATGGTGAGCACCAAGTAGTGCCACATGCTTTCTTTCGTAGCCACGTGGAGATGACGGGTCGACTTCGATCGCCTGGGACATATTGGCTGTTTGCTTCAGTGTAAATCAGGATACACATACCGCATCGGCATCCTCCAGCGAATCATCCCATGATCCCATCTCAGCTCGTGCTTTGCTTCGCTTCGTCAAAAGGTCCATCGATGAAGGATCGAGGGCCAATGCTGTAGTGTAATGGGCAACAGCATCTTTGTGTGAAGCGGAGTCCATGGCGACATCTCCGTGTTTCTCCAGTGTCGACATGCATTGGGTCTTGAACTCTGATGGTAGAAATTGATTAGTTTATCGTCATGCGTGATGCCAAAACTCACTGGCAAGCCAGTCCATTATAATGCTATTGACTCTGACCTCCTCATTGTCGATGTTCATGATGTCGAGAAGACAGTGTGCAGCATCGGTTATGCGGCCTTCAGCATAAAGGGCGTCGCATTTATGTTTCTGCTCGTGCGCATGAACGATCTGGAGGAGGTTATCTGTTCTGCGTTGGCAATCGGCATGCTGGGCGTGGAGTTGCTGTTTGAGATCGGCAATTTTGGTCTCTGATGGGCGGGCGGTGATGTCAATGAAGTGCGAGTCACAGTGGCAATGGACGCACTCGAGTTGGTCTCCTGTGCACGAAGCGATTCGATAGTTCGTTCAAGAAGCGTAATGTTGCTCTCTAACGGACGTGGATGTCAACCACATACAAGTCAGGGTAGTGATGGGCGCACTCAGGTTCCTGTTCTGTGCACGAATGGATTCAATTATCTCCTCGGGTGGAACATAGGGTGAAGGAGGGGTGCTACGGAGACTGCGAAGCGTGATTGTCTGGTGGTCGGCTATCGCAAGGTCGTAGTTTGCTGAGATGATCATGCATGCGACACTAGTTGAATAATGGGTGACGGACCCGATTTTCTTGTGTGTTGTAGTGTCCCAGAACGAGATTGACTTGTTTTCGAGAGATGCCACGAATTTGCCGTTGCTCGCCAGAGCGATGCCCCTGAGACCATCGTTATTGTGGATGGACCATTGAGAGCGCGGTGTTCCGGTGTACACGTCAAGACATGTGATGGTGTTATTGCTAGATAAGACAAAGAGTTGCTTGCTATCGCTGGTCCAAGCAAGCGATTGGTTTGACTGTGACTTGACTTTAATTGGGACATCGACGAGGCGGCCGTTCTGACTGTCGTAGATCCGAACGCAGTCGTCCCACGCGGCGGTGGCGATGAGGCGTCCGTCGGGTGAGAATTTGACCGCGACCACCCAGCTGACGTATGTCAACGGGTCCAGCAGTCGCTCACCAGTCGACAGCGACCAGACGCAGACAGTATCGTCACTCGATCCGGTCGCGATTCTCGTCCCATCCGGAGAGACGTCCACCGCATACACCGCACCGCTGTGCCCCCGGAACGCAGTCAGCTTTTCGTGGCTCTTCGCATTCCACACCGTCACCTCGCCATCGTCCGTCCCACTCACGAGCCAATTTCCATCTCGTGACACTGCGATGTCGTAAACAGGACTCGCTGCATCCATTGGCGTCCCCACCTCCGCGCCGTCTTCTATTCGCCAACATCGAATCTTTCCGTACAGGCCACCGCCCACGATGTATTTCCCATCAACCAGGAAGGCGACCGAGTATATTCTGTCTCGACTATCGATTTCGATGGGTTGTGCTTGCTGTTGAACGGTACTGGCGGAGGAACTGTTTTCACTCGCCGACTCTCGGGTCCCCGTCAGTATCACACTGTCAAAGGTCTCGCCCATGTGCTCACCATTCCTTGACTGCTTGCTTTCTCTCCGAGACATGCTTGGCCAAGACACTGAGCGATGGAAGAAGCGAAGTGAGGTCTTCCACTTACGATACGCCTTTGGCGCCTGCTGTACACGTGTCTCTTTATCAATATAGCACCACTTCACATATCGATAATCATATCTGGCTGCTGTTTTTCACACCAATCCACGCCACACCCATATCGTCGCCATTGTAGTGCTGACCTCAGAGTTGTTAATGGGAAATCATGCTCAAAGTTGTCAAGATCGGGAAGCAGCGGGTGAACGGGTTACCCAAGAGTCTGTCACGATTCCGCCGTTGCTACTCACCGCCCACAGTACGTAGCCAACATACGTACCGCACACGCATCCTCCGGACCTTTATTTCTGTCACTCAGCTGGTGGATCTTCGCTCAACACTGAGTTGTATGCCGGCTGCCCTACCCATGGGGACAGGAGGCTGCGTCTGAATCCCTTTTCGGGTCGTCTTGCACAACGACCGCTCGCTCGAAATCCACCATCCCTTGTACATCATGTCGAAGATTGCTCAACGCGTGACCACTCTCAATTGCCATCACCTCAATGGACGTTGGTTACAGTCATGGTGATGAACCCCGAATTGTGGGTAGAGGATATCGTTCTCGCGCTCGGGAATGTGAAACAACGAGGAAGCGAGCTACGCAGCAGTAGGGCCACTCAAGGATGGCAAGACGTGTTCACCCCTTGGTCCTCGTCTTGGGATCTACAACAACTCATCGCCCATCATCCTGCTCCGTAGCCGCTTCTTCTTCCCTCTGATTCCTACTCGAACATCACACAGTGCCATTAGCAACAGCTTCTGACCGTCTTCCTGTTGATCTTGTATCAAAGTCGCGATAGGAACGTCACCTGCTCATAATACGCCCATTTATACAGGACCTCTGTAAATGTAGAGTCTTCTGTGCCCTGGGAAAAGGTCCTTCGTGGAGCTCACTTGACAGGCAGAAAGAAGACGATCAGAGGACGAGAAAGATACTGACTGTTCGTATCCCCGTCGGTCACACAATCCAGACTGGCCCGCTTTCTAGAGTCAGACCCGGCATCGCAAAAGTAGGGACGTTTACATTCTTGGCGTGAGCTTTCGCCAAAGCTTGTGTCATTCCGGGATATGTTCGTTACTCACGTTGACTACTTAAAAGTCTGCGCGACTCCACTTAACCCGGTCTTTCGATCTCGCAAAGTAGTGGCCGACGCCTACTACTTTTTGCCCCTTTGTACTTGTTCATTCCGATGGTTGGGAACGCGGCCACATTCCTTATCGGCGGTGGTCCGATTTGCAGACGCAGTCACAAACAGAGTGTGCTGCAGCTTACTATGCTTCTGACCTCGCCTATGTGCCCAATGGGGAGAAATCCTGAGGACACTTCCTTCCCACCCGTGATGTTGATGTCGACCTCACCTTGAATTCAGGTTTTCCCGCAGCTGGGTATTTACATTTCCGCGCCCTGTATACTGTATTTTCATTAAAGACTCATCGCGTTGGTCCGTCCATGCTCATCCACGTTATCGTCGGACACGTCCAAGTCTTCTACCAGCGCCCTTAATCCATCCAGAAAATCATACTTTTGCTCTGCCTTTTTTCGCTCATACAACCAGGGACAATCGATATTCATGCATGCGTTCGGCTCGCTCGACGCGGTAGAAGTGCAGGACGCGCATATACGCTGCGTGTCGAGCAGCCTCTGTTCTCCTTTTCGTAATCGGAGCAAGAGATTGGGTATCGTCACTTGAGGGTTGGCATGACAAGCTTCGCAGATGCCTAAGAGATGCACATCATCGATCTCAGTACCCCAAAATGGACGATACGAGACTCTGCCCAAGGCTAACCGTCTAAAGCCGTGCGGCCACAGGTCAGACAACGAGCACTTTGAAAATGCTCGTCGATCTTGAACCTGTTGGTGTGAATAGGTGCACGCTCACGCTTTCGAGGCGAGAGCGCAACCGGGTCCCTTTCGTCAACAGTCATCGTTTTTGGCATCTCGTCGTACCAGGCGCGGACGTCCGCACCCATGAGGTTGAAGATGCGCTCCAATGGGGGTATCAGAACCCTCGAGATGTAATAGGACGCATCAATGCGCAGTTGCCTGGGCCATTCTATATCAGCCTCAGTCGCGCTTTATAGGGTATCGGGACGCACCGGTTGGCCAGAAACTCTTCTGGCGTGATGGCTCTCTCCGCGAGGCGTGTATGTGGGTCACCGCGCACGATGACATATGGTACACGATCACCATACTGAGCTTCGTCGTTTTCGTCCTCTAAAATTCTTCGCGCAGCCACCGCGACACCAGGCGGCGGAGGCACCTTGTCGCTAACAAACAAACGTCGCTCTAGCCTTCCTGCACGATGAAAAACAAAAATCGTAGCGACGTTTTCTCACCTATACGTCCCCATCTTGACTTCCTTTGCAAAAATGAAATCTTGCAAGGAAATTCTGTTGCGCAATATTTTCGACCACGTTTTGTAGCAGTAGCTCTTGACCTCGCTCAGGTCTTGCGTACGGAACAGAATCCTGAAAAAACATAAGCCTTGGGCATGGTCCGCGACGGACGTCACAGACTTTAAGCACGTCTCAGTCATCTTCGCCTGAGCCGGTACACCGTCGCGTCGCACGGTTTCGATGCCTTTGGCATCAAACGTAGGTTCGGTCTCGTCGGGTGTCTCATATTTGAAACCGACGTATCTCTTCTTCGCCATGAGCACGCATGGTAAGTATATCTTCCCAACGCCATGAGTCTCGACTGAACGGTATGGTATGCACATGCAAATCCCCGCATCATGCTCACCTTTTCAAACTTGAGCTTGACAGGTGGTGGGTTCATAGCCGTAATCGTATCCGCGATCTCGTATCCAATCTTGAACGCCTGTTCCTTGGTTTTACCCTTGAGATAGATGAATACCGAATCCGTATCTCCATACACGACTCTCGCGCCCCATTTCTCCGTGGTGCCGATGACAGCGATGGCCTGGGTTATCAAGAACGACATGGGGTAGTGGCAATACGACGGTCGAGGCGTCTCCAACAATACACACCTTTTCGAGCGTCTCTCGGCCGCTCTGTACGATGCTGTCCGCAATCTCTACCGCAGGCATCCGCCCCGAATACGTCGCGCTCGTATAGCCGTAGGTGACGTTGGCGATATACTTGAGTCCGAGCTGTCGCGCGTCCAGCATCCGACTCAGTGCCTACATACCACGTGGGTGGTATGTCCAACCGAAGAAAATAATGAGACACAGATACGACACGGGGGGATCGGGATCGAAAACGTGCGTGCGTACTTTGTCAACTTTGACGCTCTTCATAGCCTGCTTCACCATCACGCGCGTGTCCAACAGCTCGGTCAACATCCGGCCTAAAAGTCCCTGTCGTACTATGGGCTTGACATACATCATGCCGTTCGGTGCAACTTGGGAACGGAAGGGAGTGAGCGGCGTTTTGTGAAATACGTTTGGGTAAACCAACGGACTCGTAATGTGATCTTGCAGCTTCTCCAACAACCCAAGGGGAAGGTCGAGATCCGTCACGCCTAGTTTGTTTCGGTCCTGAAAGTCGACCACGCGACCCAAACACGTCGAGTAACAGTAATTGTACGCAATCATGATCGATGGATACAGAGATTGAAAGTCCAACACGATGAGAGGCCCGTTATAGAACGCGGAGAGGGGTTCCATGATGAGGGGCATACATTCTGCCGCGTTTTGTTTTCCGACCTGAGTATTTCCGTTAGTTAGCATTTCCGGACTGGACAAATTTCACGAAACGACGCACATCCTGTTTGCTCGGCGAGAGAAGAACAAAACTCTCCGGCTTGCCGATGCGAAACAAGAAAGACTCTACTTTAAACTGAGAGCCACGACTGATGACGGAGTAGAAATCGACTCCAAAAACGCGCGCAAATTCGCTGTCATCGAACATGTCAGTCATCCGATATCACTCTCGAGAATCGTCGGCATCTGCGACGACCGGGAACTTACGCAGTTTTAGTGGTCGTCTCCGCTTCCTCGAGAATATCAAGTGTCATCGCAGTGCGGTTACGGAAATACCGCAGGACCCGAGCAGTATGGACAGGACTCTCGCTGTTATACCACGTCGTCAACGCCGATGACGTATAACGAGGAACCCTGTGCGGGATCAACGTCAGTCCACAACGCCTTTAGCATGTTCAAGCGACAACCTTCTGCGTAACAGATGAAAAGCCACGTTCTCGAACGAATAACTGCTCAGCGTCTGCTCGCTACGCATAATTCTCCAAACATTGAATACGTGTCGACCAGTGACCCTGAAGGTTGTGGTCGTTCTGACACCCCATTGGTTGGTTCCACTCCGCGTCAAGGTGGTCGGCGCACGCCCAATCAGTTCGGCAACGTCGAGTCCTGCTAGCATCAATACAGCATCTTGACATGGCGAGCATCCTACCGTATTGAAATCCACGGGAACTGAGGTATCCCCAGGACGCAGCTTGCACTTCCCAACCCACGAGGATATCTGGGTCGACGTCAACGATGATATCGATGATTCGATTGATTAGTTCGAGTTCATCTGAGAGCACTTCGAGGGGGTAGCCACGTAAACGACGAGAGTCCAGTTGCGGATTTCGAATCACTAGTATGCCTTGGTCGAGTAACCCGGAATTCAGGTTATCATTTCCTAATGCGTAGAAGAGAGCAACAATTTCATCCTGGTTCGCGTTGGGCATCCGATCTTCTCGAGAAGGTGCTGTGCAAGTGTTTCAAGACATTTGGAAACGATTTGTAGGAGAAGGCGCACCAAAGACTTCCATCGAGAACAAGGTCATGTGTTGACCTTCGCGTGTGTTTAACTCGGAACGTTTCGCCGGCAAAGACTCCCATCCAGAGACGTTTACAGGCGTCCGCCCTGCGATCTAGCCAAGCAGGTGAAATTGATTACCGCAGAACTATGGAAAGATGAAGTACCTGTGAATTGTCTGTCGCAGGTTTGCCCGACTTTAATGGATTTTCCTCCAACCACTTCTTGACCTGTCGGACACTTGGCGGAGTACTGGCATATTCCCATCCGCTATATGGTACAGAAAGCTGCGTGGCTCTGGATGAAGAAGAGATGTGATTCTCGCTCGCTTGCCACTCTTCAATGGTGTCAAGTCCTCCACCTCCTTTGAGACGGTATACGAGGCCACCATATTCTCTTGGGCCATCAGGGACGTCCGCTTTCTTGGAATAGAATGGATCGCGATATGTCCTCCTTGGCAGCCCGAATAACTCGAGTGTGCTCAGGAGCTCCGATGTAGAGGGAGGAGAAGGAGCGTATACAAAGATCCGACCCTTCGATGGCGGTGCCGAGGACTGAGATTCAGGTTGAGAGTTATATGACGCCCTAGGCAGAGAAAACGGTGCCGATGAGGAGCTAAGTTGTGAGGGAATCTCGATCGACTCGGGTTCAAAGGTTCTGGCGATTTGGTGAACAAACAACCCCTTGGTGTAGAACAAAACCTACGGTAGACAATCTAGTTCTTCGTCGTGGGTCGGACCCAGAGGGTTTTGGGCGTCATCAGTACGCAGTATGTCTGGGCTTCGTGGTAAAACATGACATGTCATTGATGCACCACTGAGTTGACTATCTTGCACCGACCTGCGACCACGAACGGGAGTGGAAACAACATTGTTTCCAGGCATGCTATCAAACGGTTGATGAGCGATTAGGGTCCTGCGCAACGTGTCAAGATTACGATTGACCGCAACACAGCACTCTTACATCGGTGTCGTGAAGACATCGTGAGCGGACGCTTGCTGACCTGCACGTCTTCGTAGCCTAATTGTATCATTGAAATCGGGATATGTGACATATGGTTGAGTCTCACTTGGTGGGCGTTGCTGGATTATTGATATCCACAGAGTGACTACGTGATCGTTTCTGTCTGTGGCATAAAGTGAACAAATATTTCATGAGCAAAGAATCGCGATACCTTGCCCGTACTAATTGATTCCAAGCAACTGTGAAAGGGTTCTTTACGACGAGTGGTTCTTCCTCCGCTTGGAATTCGTTAGGTATGCTGTAATTGCGTTAGTATGATGGAAAAGGAACGCCAAGTTAGCAGACTCACCTCGCCCTCACATTTACATCTTGATGCTCGGCCCCTTGGAGATCGGGTGCCAGATTCTCCTCTGGCCGGCATATATGACCCTGCTCCTCGAGAATCCCTTGCGCATCACCGTTCTCCCCATCGTCAGCCAATTTTGGCCACTCCAGTTCTGCAATCTGATCGATATCCTGGCTTGACAAGATTTCCTCGTCGACATCCACACCAATGTTCTTTGCAGCACCATCTCCTATCCACGACTCACCCTGGCTAGCGTGTGCAAAAGGATTCTCCACCTCCTCGACTTCAGCCGGTGGTGGTGCGACATTCAAGTCCTTCGACCCAGGCCGTCCAGGCTTCCAAGCCCGCCATTCTGGTTCCCAAAGCGCCTCCACACTCTCGAACGTCGTCATCACCCACTTTCCCCAGCGTGCCTCGCTCTCAACCAGTATTTGATTGTCTTCCTTTTCTCTCTCGATCTTAGCCCGGAGTTCTTCCCACCACCGCGCCTCGGCGACCCAATCCCCGCCTTTCCCTCTCGACGACTTGCTCAAGTCGATCGGCACCGGCGGGGTTGGAGACAGACCTCTGGCGACTCGGCGGTGGCGTTCGTCTTCCCAAAGCTCACGGACACTCAAGACGACAGGGTCAGATGACATCGGTGGCGCTGGAATGGTCAGTTTGTGGTGCACGTTGCGCGCAGAAAGTCGGTGTCGGTTGAGTATCTGATGCGCGGCCACGTCCACTTCAAGTGGCATGCGGGACTGTCGAAAGTAGGGAGATATCTTGAATGCGTTGGATGCACCTAGGTCCGGATCGTCCTCCTCAACGCCACGTTTCCAGACTTGGCCGAGATTGATCCAACCACACCCGTATAAACCAAAGTCGCACATGAACTGGAGGTGATAGCTCAGGTGACTCTCGTAGACACGAAATTTGGTGTGCATGACCGTGCCGGATTGCAATATCGTCACAGCTCGGCTGACAATGCCGGGATCTGCAATGAGAATCTTGAGAAATGGCGTGTAGGAAGAATGAAATCCATAAAAGTGAACGCCTTTCACGAGGATGATGGCACGGATAAACTGGGACTTGGGGGAGGTGGGACTACGTTTGAACGAGAGTGCAATGGCATAATTGAGGGATAGGGATAGCTGGGCAATGTACTGGTTGACTAGCGAGCAGATGAAGTGAATATTTCAGACGAACGAACGGGGCTTACCATGATCTGGGGTCATATTTCCAGGATATTCGACGAAGAAATACGGATAGACTTGGTGGACATGGAGACAAGCCTTCTCACCGGTAGAAGAGGCGCCATAAATACGAACCACGGGTACGCGAGGTAGTGAGGCGTTGTCGAGTGGCCCCGGAGGTGCCAAAATGTGGTCTATTTGATTGATGAGGACACTGAAAGAGACGCGTCCTTGATCGCCATCATTGGTGCTCATCGTCGTACAAGGACGAAAGTGGCAGTGCCATGGATGTTGCCATTTTGGTCAATGTCACAAAACTTGTACCCAAACTCCAACGAATCGGTTACTTGACCATGGCCCAAGGCCCCGAAACATTCGTGGGCAGAAGAGCGGCATAAGCATTGCTTAGTGAGATTTCCTTGGAGCTATAAGATGAATAAATAAAAAGTACATAAGTCAATGGGCGGACGCCGGTGGTAGCTGGGTTTGAAAAATCGACAAATATGACGCTTCCTTCTGAGCTGCACCGTGATTGTTGGTCTACGGTAAGTACGAGCAGTACAATACATTACGATGAGCTGGGTATCCACGACGTCTGACGCAGATGTCTTTTTTACCGACAGGTTGACAGTTTTTGCTTAATATCCAACGATTCACCGGTCACCTATCTCTGCTCGTATTAGAATGTCTGGACCACCGCGAGCGTCAAACTCTTCGCCTTCATCTATTTCTTCGACAGGTACTCCTTCGACACCAGAGGAAGGGAAGCAATGGGAGTACAAGGACTGCATCTCTTGTAGAGTCGTCGGGACAGGTGCACTCGGTTTAACGGGTTTGTGCGCGTTTCGTATGGCCCGTCCGAGAGCGCCAGGAAGCGTATTTGGGAAGATGATGATGGCTGGAATCGGGGTTGGTGAGTTGCATTATTCGTGGTCTCATTACATTCTGTCCTTGTCGATCCCAAGTGTTTTGAGTTTTGGAACTCTGGAAAAAAAAGAGGATTTTCCACGTACTAATACATATACTTTTTCTCACAGGATTTCTGGCAGGAAGTGTGGTGAGATGGAACATGACCCCTACAGAAATGCTGGGGACGTTTACCAACCAGATCCGTGGTGTTCCGCGGTCACCGGGTTCATAATTCAGTTTGCACCATCTCACGTAGTTTGTTTTATACTTTCCGTCTGGGATAATCTCGAACATGGTCACCGCTCAGACTTGGATTTCGCATGCGAGAGTCTACACCGCTACCAAATCCATAAATCGAACCGAACTGGTGGGTGTTATTTTCACCTTCCTCGTCCTGTTGGCTCCCTAGTGCAGATAAAGATACCAGGAAGTTGTCCCATTAGACCTGAATGTCTGTAAGTGATTCATGAATTGGCAAGTTGGATAGGCGGTGGTCACCTTTCTCGCCATGCATTCCACTCGGAATCAGGGGTTATTTTTCCCTTCGCAATTGCTAACATAAGCACCGAAAAAGGCTCCATTGTTCCAGGAAGAAGCGACAGGGCGATCACTGATAAACTTGGACTACAAGAATGAGCAGGTCAATATTTCGGAGGATGAAGCTCAACTGATCATCATGAAAACATTCTCCCGTTGGAACGAAGACGAACGGTGAACTTGTATCCTGAGCCACTCGCAAGATTACCATAGTGGGTAAGTTTTGGAAAACATGTACCGACACAATCAAGTATTTTTACCATATTCGTATCACCTGCACTAACCGAGTGGCTCACCCCCCTACGCGGGTGGCACCTACTGTTGCTTGGACCTCCCAATGTGATTGCTATCCAAACAGGGTAATTTTCCTTGTGGCTATGAAAAGTTACTCCGACGCAATCAATCCATCCCATGGTCAAGATGTGGACTTTCCCCAATCCTACAAATTGGCGCGTGGACAGGATGGATCGGTTCATCCCCATCGCCTATCTTCCACTTATCAGACGCGCGAGCTGTCCCTGCGCACGCGTCTACTGTTCCTCGCCCCTTCCGTCCTCTCCCAGCACCCCTTTTCTCAATCGCCCCTTTGACTGAAATTCACGTTCAACGTCATGACAAAACCTCGCGCCTCTGTATGTCCTCCATTAGTATCGTGCGCGCGTGTTACTCATCCATCCTTTCCAGACCGCCGTGGATTGTCATGTATGTAGCAAGACCATCGGCCGCAAAGCCGACCTTCCCAGACACATGAAGACACACGCAATAAACAAGGAAGAGTTGTACGTGCACCGTCCAAGGATATTCCTCCGCGACGCGACGCTGACTGATCTCAACAGAATGCACACTTGCCCCTACCTCGGATGCACATATCAAACCTTGCAGCGTTCAAATCTCGCGACTCACCTGAACGTACAGTGAGTGTACCACGGATGAAGTAATACACACCTCGCTCATTCGTCTGATAGCTCTCGTGAACGTCCCAACAAGTGCCCTGCAGACGGATGCGACTTTAGCTCCTCTGACCCCGGTTCCCTCACGAGGCACCGTAAAGAGGTTCATGGGTACGAACCCAAAGCAAATTCTGGGAACCATCCGTCCGCTATTGCCCGTAAGGCAGCGCGTCGACAGCGCAGAATCTCCCCATATACCTCGTCATCGTCGACCTCGCCTAGCAGCTCGGGTCGTTCAGTGTCCCCATATACGACCTCATCCTCGACTTCGCCTAGCAGCTCAGGTCATTCAGTGTCCCCATTAGACCCATCCTCCAGCGTGTATTTCTCTCTAGGTCCCGATGCGCCTTTATCTCTTCTCGCCGATGCCCCCGCAAAGAATGGCACCAAGAATATCTCCGCTGCATACAGCACTGAGTTGATCACCAAACTCCTACAGGTTAACGACTCAGCCGCTGCCCCCAATCCTGAACCAGAAAATTCTCTCCCTCCTACCCTAGGATTATTGACCACACCGGAGGCACCTACGGTGGAGTACCCGCAGCTGCCCGCTCCCTCTCTACCCTCGCCTGTGATTCAGTACATGGTCAACAACTTACCTGCGCCCACTCCCGTAAACCATCCCTCGTATGAGTATACCGTCGAGAATACGCCTTACGGCTACCCCACCGAAGCATTGTCGTTCGACGCTCCATTCTCACAGCCACATTCATTCGACGCTTTATTCTCACAGCCATATTCGTTCGTTGCGCCGGATATGGGTGTCTACCCTCAGTCTGTCGATCTAGGTTATTTCTATGCTGCTCCCGCGGCGACGACTGTTCTCCCCATGCAAGAGTTCTATCTCTACTAGGGCCCGGTCGCCCTATTGCATCTATTCTCCCCCCCTTTTTTCTTCTTTCTTTTGGACTGGCTAGAACACATTTGTATTCATACCACACACAGTACTTCACTTCTGGATCACATTTCTATCACATTCACAATTAGGTAGGTACGTTATTCATATCTATCCATCATATACCTACGGCCTTGGATGTATCGGCTTAGCATTATCTCAAATCTTCGTGTATATTTCTTTTATCACCCGACAATAGCGGTGTTTTGAATCAAACCAGAATTTGGATGGTTCTGCCATAGTTGTGAATTTTGAAGCAATCAAGCGTTCGAGTTGGAAAAGGACAAGTCGAGTCAGCCGGCGGCCCGACGCTGACTGCGCAGTGCGGCGCGGGCAAGGTCACGTGCAAGGGTTCATGAGGCCAACTGACTCTTATCCACGACTGTGGCAGGAGGCTGTCCTCCGATTCGAAACAGCAAGTCAAAGCCATTACGTGCGCCCGCAGTCCTTTCTGTCTCTTCGTTGCAACATACATCCACGACCACCTTCAACTTTACAACCTACGGATCTGCTAGAGCCAGTGCACGTTGCACAACCAAGTGACGTTACAACCTACTACTGCGTCGGTCCAGAGGCCTCAGTGGCACATATCGACGTTGTTGCAGCCCATTCACTCGTGGTGTTCTTGATGATAACCTAAGATGATCCATTCCAGCTCGGAAACAACCTCCAACTCGCCCTCTGCCATCAGTCCATTTTCAACCTATTCCCGTCTCAGCGAGGCTACCTCTGATGGTCAGCTTCATTCCATTTCCACTGTACGCCCGTTACTGACGCCTCCCCTCCCTCCCTCTTTCTTATGTACTTGTGAATCCACATGACACGTTCCCGCGTTCATACTGATCCGTTTTTGTTTTCATATCCGCGGGATGACACGGCACCGACGTTGAACTTATCGCCGCGCCAACAGAAGCGCCCGATCTCGGTGCCTTCAACTCCGTCTTCCGCGAACTCCAACAGCTCCAGATCGGTCCTCCACGTATCCTTCACACGACCATCCCAGCGCTCTCGGACCACGACGAACACGGACATGGGCACGAGTCTGCGTCTCCGCGCTCGGGACTCTTGTCGGCACTCCCTACGGACTCAGAGGCGAATGCGGGTTCGACAGTGTGGACGCAGGGTATCATCGCGTCGTATTTCGATCCCTCTGTGGCGAGCGTGCAGACGAGGAGTGCGGTGGACGATCGGTCACGCGAAACAGATAGCGTGACAGGCGAGAACGATGCGCGTGCACGGCATCTGGGCCTGAGCTCGGGTGGGGACGACGAGGGCGTGTTTGGTGAGGACGGATCCGATTCCGGGACAGAGGGTGAGGTGGATCCGTTATCATTCACTGTCGTGGGATCCGTCACGTCCGCAGGGAGTGTGGGTCCAGATGGGTTCGTGGGCGATCCGGAGCATCCTACTTTGGGCACGATCGACAGCGTGATTGAATTTTTGGTGTCGGAGAGGGACAGGGTTCAAGCGGGCTGGTTGGCGGAGAGGCGGATGGTGCACCATTACAGTTCGACATCGGATGGGGGAGCGAGGCAGAGTCAGGATGCGGAGGTGAGGCGGGCGAGAAAACGACGGCGGAAGAAACCGATAAAGACAATTCAGATACTGAAGCGCCGGATGGATGTACCGGAGACGGTATCTGAGACGACAGTGCACGCGGACGATGCGAGCGGCGATGCAGACCAAGATGATGCGGATGCGGATGTGCCAGAGGTCGAAGGCGATTCGTCTTCGTCGCTCGATAATGCGCACCATCACTACAGATCGACGCCGTCGACGCCTCCTCCGACGAATCGCCGCCTTCTCAAACGCGACGTATTGAAACACAGCAAGTCGACACCGACGCTCAAGGTCAAGACGATACCTCCTGATCCACAGATTTTGAAGCTACGATGTCTCGCACATAAATTGCGACTCAGGTTCCCGGAGGACTATGAGCGCATCACTACTCTGCTCACTCAAGATTTTAGTGGCGGGGAATCTGATTTATCTGATCCTAGAGGGCCAGCGCCGCGCGCCAGGGATACCTTGATACACGTTTTCATTGATCAGTTGCGTGATGCTTGTCGTCGTTTCGTATGCAGATGTGCGAGTGCTGACTGTGATTCGTTTGTACAGCTCGAATATTCTTATTGGACTTCTTACACATCATAAGAAACATCGTTCGTTATCACATCGGCCCAAACGTCTTTCACATGCGGCACTCGCGCTCCTTCTCGAACGTGGTCGGCCCATTACGAGACGATGCCTGGTGACGTCCTCACCACTATACCAGCCGATGGAATCGGCCATTCAACTGGGCTACGACGTTCGGGTATACGCACGTGTACCTGATAACGGGGACGCGCCGGACAGGCGACACCCTCACCCACCCGACTCTGCCGCATCGCGTAGTGCCAACTGGCGGAAATCCGACTCTGCTTCTACTTATTTGCCGTCCTCTTCAAAGACACACATACGCGGACACTCTGGTGGGAACGTCTCGACGGACTCGGATCGTGCAACGGGGAACGGGAACGGGAACAGTAGTGGGAGTGGGAGCGCCGCGCGTGCGGTTGCTGGGCCTTCTGGGACGATGACGACCACTACGCGGGTACGATATAGAGAACAGGGCGTGGACGAACTTCTCCAACTCAAACTGCATCAAGCGATCGCCGCGACCGACGCACCTCCGCCCAACGCCACGATCGTACTCGCCACGGGAGACGGCAACGTCGGACAATTCAACGAGGAGGGGTTTTTGGGTCCTGTCCGACTGGCGTTGCAGCGTGGGTGGAAGATCGAGTTGTATGCCTGGAAAGAGGGGTTGAGTCGGGCGTGGAAGAGGGCATTTTCGGATGGACCGTGGAAGGAGCGGTTCAGGATCATTAAGATGGAGGATTTTGCTGGTGATTTGTTGGAGGTGGAGGTGGAGGTGGAGGGGAGGTAGGTGTGCTGTGCTTCACGCCCATGCCTTTCTTCTTCTTCCCTGGTGTGATGGACTCTTTTTTTTTTCCTTTTTCTTTTCACTTTGGGTCGTGTTTGTGTCGTACAGATCCGCATGCCTGTTGAGTCCGATGTGACGCTCGATTTGCTTATGTTACTATCTTGCATTCTGCTTACACGTTGTTGTATCTACTACACATTCCATGATGAACCCTCCATCTAGTCGGGGTTGTATGTAACTGTGATAATAATGTAACTTTCAGATAATAGTCTCCAGATCATCCACCGTACAATGATCGGTGCTCGAACTGATCCAGGTTCTCGACGATGTGTGGCAGTCGACCAGATCCACCGCCTTGCATATTGGCCCGTTCCTTCCGGCGACCCTTGCATCATAAGTACATTTATATCATTGATATACCAGATTTCGACCTACCAGGGCCTCAAGGCCTCGTGTGTTCCAACTTCGCCAATCAAACCTCGTGTAACTCAGCTGTCGAACTGACAGGTGGTCGAAAACTACCCATTCAAGTATTCGGACCAATTAATATTCGAGCGGTCGTCGAAGGCCCTGCTCGCAGGCCGCGAAGCGGAGTACTTGGTCTTTTTGTTTTGCTTTTTAGGAATAGTATACTTGTCACAGGGATGCGGCCGCCGTCGTTTGTACATATTCAACTCAAAAGACCGTCGAGGTATCAAATTAAGAGATGGATCAGTGCCGGGTCACGTTGTGGGATGGCCGCCGCATCTATAATTGACGTACTCTCTCTCAGCTCTCAGAGTTATACCAGACGAGCTTAGCATTAAATGTTTGTCCTGGATGTAGCCATGAGGCAGACTGGTGACCAATCCGTCTACGAGGTCGACGGCACTGGCAGCTACGTTTAATTTCCTTTTTCAGCTCACCGGTGCTCTCCTCTCGGTCAGTGATAAATTTATGGATAAACTGGTTTACTCGCTTTCTGCTTCTCAGCGCGATTCCGATGGGCCCGTGTGCTTCCCGGACGAAGGCGCACATATATGGGGTATCATTTCCTCCGCATTACCCGGCGAATGCGCCTTTTCCTCGGCTTTAAGTGGAACCGTCACCGTACGTGTGGGCTCACCTCAAGCTGGGAGCGACGAACGCGAGAAACGCTTATCTGTGAGCCGCCGGGAGACACAAAAGGAGAAAGCGTTGGGTGGGAATGGACGACCCCTTGCGACGATCCACTGAAAATTGGACGTTCAAATCTACCCCAAGCGAAGTAGGCGAATACAGCGGGGCCCATCATCGGTGGCGTTGTGACAGCTGTCTGTCCTGTCCTGTCGCCCGCCACCAGGGATAGAAGCGTCGCAACGATTGGGTAGGTTTGTCGCCTCACTAGGCGGAGGTAACATATGTCTCCAACGTCGACCCCCTTCATTTAAAATATCCTCAACCCTTGCCGTATCTCGGTCGCACATGGACAGCGACAGTCACGTGTACCGATCAGTCGGACAGCTGACGACTGTAAAAAGGGTGGACGAGCGGGGACTATGGATCGCGCCCGTCATCCCCCTCTGAATCTTCCTTCTTCGCTGCATCTTCCGATCCACTCGATCCATTTTTTCCCCCCATCTGTCCCCTCGCGCGGCGTACTCGGATGACGACCACGACGATGTTCCCCGCGGCGCTTCTCGCCGCCGCCACGCTCTCCTACGCACTCTATCGTCAGCTCACCAAACCGAAGCCACCTGCCCCGTTTCCCCCTGGCCCGAAGCCGTTCCCCATTCTCGGTAACGTCGCTGATCTCACTACAAAGGAGCTCTGGCTCCCTGCCGAACGATGGGCAAAGGAATACGGTTCGTCGCATGCAACGCACTACCACGCCCGTGCTCATATTTTTTCTTTGGATAGGTCGTGTCACCTATCTCCACGTCTTTGGTCAGGGACTCGTCTTTTTGAATACCCCAGAGGCAGCATTCGATTTGTTGGACAAGCGCGGAGTGATATACTCGGATAAGCCACATCTCATCATGGTGGGGGAACTGTACGTCTCCATTATCTCACTCACTTCCGCCTACGATCTGAATCTCGTCCGATCAAGTTGTGGGTGCGAGAACATGGTAGCGTTTACACCATACAGCGATCAGATGCGTCGACAACGGAGGCTGATGCAAGCTGCGCTCGGATCGTCCAGTATCAAGCATTATCACCCGTTGCTCGAGCTCGAAACGAAGCCGTTCCTCAGAGGGCTTCTCGAAGATCCATTCAAGTTTCAGGATCACCTCCGGCGGTGCGTTTTATGTTTTTTCCCTCCGGTCCCGTCTCACTTTGGTCACGTGGTTAGGTACGCGGGTGGGTTGACGTTATTGGTCATGTACGGACACCATGTCCAGTCAACCGACGACATCTTTCTGAAGCTTGCCGACGAGTGTGTCTCGTTACTTGCCAATCGTATCGCTGCCAATGGTGGTATCTGGCCTGTCGACATCATTCCTTCGCGTATGTCCTCCTTGGCTGGTTCGGAGCCAGTGCACCGTTGACGTGTGTGATGAGTCTAGTGAAATATTTGCCAGACTGGTTCCCTGGTGCAGGATTCAAGCGGAATGCCGTCATATGGAAGAAGAAGATAGAAGAGTTTGTCGATAAGCCATACCAGTTCGTTTTGGATGAGAGGGTATACCACTCTTCGCCTGTCTCGCACGCCGCTAATTCGTGTCTCGCTTCGGATAGCGCAAGGGCACCGCAAAGCCGTCATTCGTCTCCACGGTGTTGGATGAAAAGGATGGCGACAAATCGGAACTTGATGCTCAACAGCATTTCGATCTAAGATGGACCGCAAACTCGATGTATGCCGGTAGGTCAGACATTTTTACTTGTCCGTGTTTACTTTTACTTAACCAACGGAGGATAGCATCGACACTGTAAGTGCTCGCACCCACCTCCGCTGGAAAAATGAAGACCAAAGACCGTGATCAACAGACCGTCACAACCCTCTCTCATTTTTTCCTCGCCATGGTGCAATATCCCGCAGTGCTCAAACGAGCACAAGCAGAGATCGATGCGGTGATTGGACAGGATCGATTGCCGGTCGTTGGGGATCGCGCGTCGTTGCCATATTGCAATGCGGTCTTTACGGAGTTGCTGAGGTGGAGTGTGCCCGTACCTCTGGGTGGGTTCCAGTGCGAGTCGAGTAGCGTGTAGATTGGACCTCATTTGCCATAGGTCTTCCACATAGGTTGATGGAGGATGACGTTTACGATGGCGTCTTTATACCTAAAGGATCACTCGTACGTCGACCCATTTCTCTTCATTCCTGCGTGGTGTTCATCCAACTGCGTGCTAGGTGTTTTCGAATATCTGGTGCGTCCTAATTGGATGTCTGCGTAGTAGCGAAGACCCAGGTTGATTGGAACATGTGTCAGGAACATTCTCCGGGACGAAACCCTTTTTCCGGATCCCTGCGTGTTCGATCCTGATCGGTACATTGAGCCTGCTGCAGACGAAGCGACGGAGCGACGACGCGATCCACGGGCATATTGCTTTGGCTTTGGAAGACGGTAAGCGCGTCCTCCCTCGTGCTCGACCGCACTCACGTGTGATTTTGGGGCACGACGCACAGCCGATGTCCCGGCTCACATCTCGTCGAATCTTCGGCGTGGTTACTCATGGTGTCCATGATAGCCACGTTGGATATCAGTAAGGCTGTGGATGAACACGGGTCGGAAATCGACCCCGAGGTGGTGTTTGACAATTCCGTCTTTCGGTACGTGTTGGTTGCGATGCATGAGTGAGGGGGGCAGATGACTGACGATGGACGATAGGGTGCCGAATCCGTTTAAGCTGGCGGTCAAGCCACGGTCGGAGGCGGTGCTGCGGTCGTTGGCGCAGGAGGCAGAGTGTGTGTAAATGTGGAGCTTATGTGTCTCGGGGGGGGGGGGGAATTCACGCGGATCTGTAGGATGTGAACGGTATGCATATGCATCCTTTATTTTCCTTGTCCTTCCTTGACCTCTTAGCTATTTGCTCGAGGACGACTTCATCCGACGTCTTGTATTCCCTAGTCATTCTCGTGTATGTTAGGGGATGCAATTATGCACTGCTCACGGCAGCCTCGTTCTACCGAACATCATATGGCTCTGACACGCAAGACACACCAACTACTCCGAACTCGTCGCGTTTTGATCAACGGGGATCTTGTCTCGTAATTTACTGTAAATTACTACAAGGAACCCCCTTGACGATTGACGACATGACGTTACCCAGACCCGTTGCTCGTTAGCCATGAAACATCCAAATCTCCGACGGACACCCGTCAATGTGAATTAGACCCGGCTCCCCTCCCCTGTTTTTTGAATGAATGAATGAAGGATGGCGCAAAAGTATCAAAACTCTATCCAGAGTGCGACACATATCAGATGACATCTCGAAGCGCTACTGGTACACGTAGGGGGCGTACTTACGTATCCGATTCACAGACGACAAGGTTAACGTTGAATGGCAGCCGAGGCACGAGGCGGTTTACATATAGCTGCCAGAGTTGGCTGATCGACGTGTCGTCCAACGACGCACATACCTGCAGTACTACTACTTATGGTCGTCTTGCACCGACTGCAACATCGAGCGAGTGCATCCACATCTATTATCCCTAGCTCTACGGGGCGAAAAAAAAAAAAAACGCATAATGCTCTCAAAGAAACTACGGACGGGCGGGAGCAAGGATCGGACGCATCCAACGATGGGGGCGCTGGCAGTAACAGATGGAGATACCCATGCCATAGAAGATTTGTCTGCGGAAATGGTGCCCCGTTACCGCCGGGCCGCTGGCGTCTACAAGCGTGGCACTGTGGGTTGGCTTATGCGCTTTGGTAGTTGCTTGGATGGACGCCAGGAGCGACTTGGGGAGTCGGCGCGACGATGGTCGTCTTTTGAGGTGGGGGTGGTCCACGGGGAGCAGAGCCGCGTGGTTCGTCGTCGACGACCTGGTAACCTTCACGGCCGCCCGACGTGAAGCCACCAGGCATGGACCAGACTGCTGCGGAATCAGTTACGTCACGGTATGCGTCGGGGAGGAAGTAAGGAAACTCACCCGTCGGACCACTGATATCAGCGCCGAGACCCATGAATTGAGACCCTCTCTGACGAAGAGCTGCCATGAACGTCATGACAGTGGGGAACTATATATAAAGAGTGTGCTCATCGTCAGCGTGTTGTTGGTCGGCTGGGGGCATGAAACTCGACGCGCCTTGAGTAACCACAGGAGGATGAGGAGGAGTTTGATGAAGCCGCTATGCTCGTTGTTGAACATCCAGATGATATCGAAGAGAATCGATGCAGACAAGATGCCAGAGAACTGTGCGTCGATCGATTGCGTTCAGTACAAAACGGCGGTTGTGAAGGGGAATGCGCAGCCTACCAGTTTGAGCGACTGTACCGCGTCGCTGCTCTCATGCACAAGAGCCCCGAAGAGGAAAATGGGTAAATTGTACGCCGGAGCAGAGAATGGACTCATGATAAAGGATAACACCTGACGGGAAACGTTCGAGTTCGTGAGGACTCGTGAAAAGCAGAAAGAATGGGGTCATACAGCGCCTCCCAATACGAGTTTTCCGGGATCCAGTCCTTGAATGAAGTCTGCCATGATCACAATAGAAGTAGGACTCGGTCTTGAGCGTTCTGGGCGGTTGTCGAGAGGGTTTGGTTGGTTGGTCACAAGAACGTGAGTAACGTTTACCAGATGCTACGAGCTCTGCCACAGTCGACGTTCAAAACGTTCAAACCCCTTTCTACTGCCACACCGCCTATGCTATTCTTGCAATGTGCAAAGGCGGGCTGGATTGGCACTACTTGGCGCAATTGGATTCGAGACACGACCCTGAAAGGATGGCGGTCTCGACTACAGAAATTGAACTGGGCATGGGCGACGAAGAAATCCCATTCCATCAGGATCGTTGGTAGGTTTCGATGCCCGACCCAGGACCAACGCCATTCAAACTTCGAACCATTTACGACGGACCACCCTCAAGCACCGGTGCGACAACGTAGGGGCGTCCTCGGGCAGAACATTTTCATTTTCACCGCTTGTTATGTCCTCGCTTTGATGTGTACTCTCTCACCGAAAGGAGAGGTTTGTGCTGACTTGTCCTTGGTGTCGTTCATGCTCATGTCCTTCTCCTAGAATTTCGGGATCCAGCTTACATTGAAGATGCTGTGGTGGCCTTGCACGCTTCATATCAACCTTTCTCCTGGATCGCATTTCCTAATCACGAAATATTATGGAGCAGTTGTGGTTTGTCCCGCTGACGATGCTTCAGTCGTTCAGTCCGATTGTCGATGAACTAGGAAGAATGTCATTATCTCTCTAGTCCTCCGGGATGTAGGACGTGTTCTCGTCACTTGGAGTTGGAGCGGATGAATTTATCTCTTAGGCTATCCTGGCGATTATGAGGTTTCCTCCATGTGTGCTGCTGGCTTTGAACCGGTGGACATTTCCGCGCTTGCGTATTCTTCCGTGCAGTTTCTGAGACAACTTTCTAGAGCTGATATTCGATCAGTTTGCAAAGTGTCTCTGTTTACCGAAGAATAAGAATAGTGCGCTTCGCAGCGAGAAAAAGCCTGCAGAGTGTAGACGTTGATGAGGATTCCTCCACCATCCAGTTGTCATGGCATATCTCGCAATTAGGAGAACACCATTATTATTTCCTTCGTAAGTATCTGTCCAGCTATTCGTAATTCTAGTAAACGACTAAAATGGTGGCTAGATGGGCGACAAGCTACCTCTCTTGGCTATCATCTTGAATATCCGCCCTTGCTCAGAATGCGCCTGATCAAATTTACTACTCAGAAGGGGGTAGGTGACGAGCTAGTGGAACCTGCCGACACCATCAGTAGGCCTAGGGGAAGCAGCTCTGGTACACACTCGAGAGTCTCCTCTCAGAACTCCCGTACCACTTCAAGAACATGTCAACACGGACGCGGATTTTGGAGATACCAGGTTTTGTTCCAGTCATTCCATCAAGATCCATCAGGAGGTGGATGTGGGTTTTGAAATTTGGTGGTGCGAGGCGCAGAGATACTTTCGCAACTGGACAGCGGGTTATAGACTTGTTTATTCCCGTCTGTACTAGTCCGTGATGATGACGCGAGGGCAAACAACATCGTGGTCACCCCGCTAAGCGGGACCTTGTCTACATAATTGACGTCTTGGACCCTTGCTGGTGTTCCCGCCGTT